>PVLD010016454.1:0-44949 GCA_004027595.1 Dinomys branickii | reverse complement strand
GGGAATTAGCTCTGGATGCTGTCCTACATAATGTTACCTTCACCTTTGTTACTCAGTTACACAGATGATGGCCCATTTGATCATTCAATTTTTCTCCTCCCTCATCTCCGTTGCCCTACCACTCAATCAGTCATCTTCCCTGTGATAATAACTGTACTCCTGGGTTTATCTATATCCTTGGACTCTCGCCTTGGGAAGACATATAGCTGCCTCAGACTATACTATAACATACATGGGTGTATACAAACTGTCATGGTTGGAGGTGGGAAAGCACATATGCTCACAGTGGACTGCCCGGCTCCACCCTGTCGTCATGCTACGGGTGGGGGCAGGTCCAGTCCATGAGGTGCCCTGAGCGGGGTCCTCAGCGGAGCAGCCACCGGGCTCACTGCGAAGCAGCAGAGGAGCGGCTGCGGGGCCCACAGTGGAGCAGCCGCAGGGCCCACAGCGGGGCAGCCACGGGGCCCACTGCAGGGCAGCCGTGGGGCCCACAGCGGGGCAGCCACGGGGCCCACTCGGAGCAGCTGTGGGGCCCACTGCGGCGCAGCCGCGGGGCCCACAGTGGAGCATCCGCGGGGCCCACTGCAGCGCAGCCGCGGGGCCCACAGTGGCACAGCCGCGGGGCCCACTGCAGAGCAGCCATGGGGCCCACAGCGGAGCAGCCGCGGGGCCCTCAGTGGAGCAGCTGGGGGGCACACGCCCCCATCGGGGCGCCCTCTGTGACCCTTTTGGCTCTGTCCTGTTGTCTTGATGCCAGAGGCCCTTTCTTCTCCTCCCACCTCCTCCTGACCTCCAGCATTACCATTCCCCACCCCTTGCAGCTGGACAATGGTTCTCTGAAGCTGAAGCTGTGAATGCCGAAATGAGGGCATGGGCCAAGGGTGTGCTTAGAGCGGCAACCTCCTCCCTCCTCCCTCTCTGTATCATCTCCCTCCGACTGCGCCATGGCAGATCTGCGATCCCCTCCTCCAGAGGAGGTTCTGCTTAGACTTTCCAAGGGTTTCAGTTCCCATTTCAGATCCCTCTCGAGTTCAGGATATCCACCTCTTTCCTCTCTGTCTTTCACATGTTGCCACACTGCTATGTCTGAGTGGCATTCCTCCGGGAGGTACTCTCTCTGCTGCCTACCCGGTCGCCATGGGTTCATATAAGGTTCATATATGCAAGCAGTATGGAGACACTCTTGTTGCTCGTGTTAGTAGTTTGGTGTGAGTCCTGAAGCCTGTGGACTCGTCCCATTGCTGTCAGGAACAGGTGGTGATTGCGCAGGCTGCTGAGGCTCAAGATGCTCACAGAGGGCGTTCAGAGTGGGAGCTGAAGCCCAGTAACTCAGTTCATGATTCCTGCTTGATGTTGGAGTGAGAAGGGCGTGGGGCCGTGTGATCCACCTCCATCTGCAGCTTTCTCTTGCTGTTGTGCTCCAGTTCCCGTTTGTTCCTTGGCTGGATCCCTGGGAGTTGCTGTGGCTCAGATGTCACTGCCGATGCACTCCACCGCTCCCCACTGGCATTCACCCATACAGTGGAGAGGCAGGAGGCCACAGCCTCGAGGCAGGCATAGAGCTGGGTGTGGTGGGATGTGTAGTGGCTGCTCTGGCTCCACCTTGCCTCCAGGTGCTGATTAGGAAGGTTGCTGGAGGGTGGGGACTCCTGGCTGTTGCAACCTCTCATCCTCACACTGGATTTGACAAAAGTTCCCAACCACCACTGCCTCCTTTCCTGGCTGCACCCTCTCCTCTCCAGACTTGGACCAGCTCCTGGAACTCTGCTCTCCCCTGGCCGAGTTGGGAGGCTTCCATGAGTGTGGGTCTCCGAAGCCGAAGCCGCGATTGCTGGAACGAAGGCTTGGGCCAAGAGTGTGTTTGAAGCAGTGGCTTCCTCTTTCTCCGTCTCTTCTCCCTCCGACTGTGCTGCGGCAGCCCTCCAATCCTTTCCTCCAGGAGAGGTTTTGCTTAGTCTTTCCTAGGGCTTCAGTTCCCATTTCAGATCCTTCTTGGGTTCAGGGTACACACCTCTCTCCTTTCTGTCTTCATATTGCTATATTTCATTGTCTGGGTGGTAATCCTCTGGGAGGTTCTCTCTCTGCTGCCTACCCGGTCGCCATCTTCCCGGAAGTTCCCTTTTTTCTTTCAATGAAAATTGAAATTGTTAAGTCCCTCCCCAAGAGATCAGACCTCTCCTCCAGAGATTCACCCATCTCCTGAGACTCTAAGCTCTGTGAGTGACCGTTCCCTTGGTTGGCTTCACCAGCCAGGAGTCCAGTGGCTGTCCATGAGGGCTGACTTAGCACAAGCCCTGCCAACTGGCTTCCAAAATCTCCCTCTAATCGGCCCCCTTCTTCCACCTCCACCACCACCACTGTAAGCCAAGCCACCCACATCTCTCTCCTGGACAAGTGGGACAGACTCCTGGCAGACTCCTAGCCGCTACCCTGACCCCTTCTATCTCTTCTACATGTTGCAGTTGCAATAATCCTTTGCACATGCAAAGCAGATTAAGTTATCCATGTGCTTAAAGTGCTTCTGTGGTTTCCTGTTGCCCTTTGGGTATCACAGTCTGCATATCCTGGCTCCCACCACATCTGCCTGCTTGGTGCTGCAGTCACCCCAGCCTCTGGCAGCTCTGGGAACCTCCAGGCCGTCACCCCTCCCCGGACCCCTGCACATGCTGTTCTCCTGCTGGGAAATCGTTTTCCCCACACTCAACCACCCTGGGAGCCCAGACTGAGCACAGTGCTGGAATGGTCCTGTTCAGACACAGGCATTGCAGCAAGAGTGGCGGGAGGCCTCTCCAGGAAACGTAGAGCATTCGTTTGACCATGCAGAAAGAGAAGAACCTCACTTGTCACCAAATTTAATTTTTAATTGTTTGTCTAAATGAAACTAAATTTAAAACAAGAAACTTTCCAGAAGTCATTATAGGAAAATAAAGCATATTTTCATGCATTTGTGTAGATAAAGATTTCCTAAATAGGAGATAAAAAGTACTTACCCTAAAAGAAAAGGTCTACATTGATCTAAGTTAAAATTATTAATTTCTCTTAAGGAGAGATACAAGCCACAGGGTGAGACAAGATTTTTGCACATTTATAAATCATGGAGGACTTGCATTCAGGATATTCAAACAACTATGTCAGTTAGATAAATTATCACCATAATAGAAAAATGAGCGTGAACTGCAACAAGCAAAGCAGAGAAGACACCAGGTGGATGATGGTTGTATGAAAGGGTGCTTGGCCATGGGAGTCTTTAGGCGGAAGTAAGCTGAAGCCACACTGAGTGGTCACGAGATTCTCAGCAGAAGGGCTGAAATGGAGAAGGACAGGGGATGTGGAGTGCTGGCGAAGAGGCAAAGCTGCTGGGTTTTCATCTGCGAGCAGTGACACTGCACACCTACACAGCCACTTGGGGAGATTGCTTGGGAGTGTCTGCAAAGGCTGAGCTAGCTTGGAGCCTGCGTGTCAATTGCACTCCTAAATACACACGTCAAGGAGAGGAAAGCTCGTATAAATACTGTAATGCTAAGTTTACTGAGGCATCGTGAGATTAATACAAGTTACCTTTGGCCTCTACAATTACAAGAGGTGCTCAAAGTGTGGCTGTGAGCTTCCAGACATCTATTAATACAGCGAACTGCTGCTTGGGTGACCTTGGTCAGTGAGATTGCTGCTCAAGCATTTTCAATTTCTTCTCTGAAAACCAGCAGTGTAGTGGGTTTTCTGTAATATAGGACACCCTCTAGGGTCCCCCAGGTGAGGGTAACACAAGCTGTTGAAAAAATATCATATTATTTTTCTTTTCCTGAAGTGTGCACACCTTTTTTTTTGCCAGACTGCATATAATGACCAAAATGCATGTGGGTTCACCAACGGACGTGAACAAAAAGGTTGGTAGCAGCATTACTCATGATTGCCAAAGGCTACAAATAAGCTAAGTGTGTATAAATACTAGAATGAACAAATACATTGTGAAATCTTTTGCAATGGGCTACTATAAAGCAAAGAAAATGAAGAACTACTGATACTTATAGTATAAATGTCACATACATGGTAGCGAATGAAAGAAGTGAGACATGAAGCAGCTCACTGCATGATCCCTTCCCACACGGCAGGCGCCACTCCTTGATGGCACTGGAAAGGGGTAGTTGTGAGTGTCCTCTGGGGGCCGTCCCTACCAGAGCTCCAGATGTGTTCACACTGTGGGCTGTGCATACTGTGTTTTGAATACTTTTCTCCAAGTGTGCTACAGCTCAGCCAGAGGTGTTTATTACAATCAGTGTGATTCCAGAGCCAGTGCTGTAGTTTAGGCCTAAAATGCCCCCCGCAACTGGATTAAAGGTCCTGGATCCACCGTGGGTGAGTTCATAGTGGAAGGAGTGGAAGGAGTTGGGGCCTGGTTGGAGGCGGTCACTGGGCCATGACCCGAAAGGATGTGTCCTTATCCCCAAACCCCCTGACCACCATGGAGTGAGCAACCCTCCTCCACCAGGCCCAGGTCATTTTTGCCTTAGAGTCTGCTGACTGACTGTGGGCACAACTCAGGAGCCCAAATAAGTCCTTCCTTCTCAAGCTGTGGGTGTCCAGAATCTTGTCCCAGTGAAAGGAAAGTACCATTGTGCTACATGGCTTGTTGTGAAGGTAAAGTGAGCTAACGCCTGAAGGTGCACATGTATGAAATCTGCACGCGTTACATGCGGATTCACATTATTGAGATTGTGTGTGTGCCTTTTAGAAGTGGTTCTAAGCATACATGAACCCAAAACAAATGTGTAAAACAAATTACTCCTAGAAGGCAACTTCAGTAAGATGGCAGAAGAAGAGGAATCCTAAGATTAATACAAATACTGACTACCAGGTACACATACACAGGGAAACCTCTGTGAAGAGCCCAGAAAACCTGAAAGATTACACCAGAAACTTCTAGTGTTTAAAACTAAACTCAAGTTAATAAATTCAGTAAAGTTACAGGATATACAGAAAACAATCATAATTATAATAGCATAAAAAATAAAATAGAGTAAATCTAACCAAGGAGGTAAAAAGTCTGTACACTGAAAACTGTAAAGCATTGATAAAAGAAATTGAAAACACAAATAAAGGGAAAATATCCATACTCATGGGTTGGAAAAATAATTTTCAAATGCCCATTTTCCCAAAGTGATCTACAGTTTCAATGCAATCCCTATCCCAATTCCAAGTTTTTACATAAGTAGAAACACATTTCTAAAGTTCACATGCAGCCACAAAAGACCCAAATAGCCAAAGCAAACGAGAAAGAACAAAGCTGGAGGTATCATTCTCAAATGTCAAACTATGTTATAGAGCTATAGTAATCAAAACAGAATGTCTTAGGCTCTAAAAATAGGCACATTGGATTAGTCAGCTGGGACACAGTACCTGACACCCACGACTTCAAGAAGCGAGGCTGACTTTGGCTCATGGGCGCCAGAGCATCCAGTCCATGGTCAGCTGACTCCAAGTCGGGAGCACCATGGCGGAAGTGTGTGGCTGAAGAAAGCTGGTCAGCACTCGGCAGCCAGGGAGGGGGGACGAGGGCGGGAGCCAGGAGCAAGGACACATCTTCCAATTCTTTTCCTGTTAGCGCATGTTCAGGTTATGTAAGTGCTTCACTGTGGGGACCTGGTATCTGACGCATCTTAATTCACTTCCACGCCCCTGCCTTTCCCTTTCCCCTCTCCCCCATCTCCTCATCCCTTTCCCATTTGCAAAAGACCAG
The DNA here is from genome assembly GCA_004027595.1 of Dinomys branickii. Taxonomy (NCBI): domain Eukaryota; kingdom Metazoa; phylum Chordata; class Mammalia; order Rodentia; family Dinomyidae; genus Dinomys; species Dinomys branickii. Next base: position 39,215 of record PVLD010016454.1, on the reverse strand, counting down.
TCTCCCTGCTTCCTCTTATCTATCTTTCATCTTGCATTTTATTTATACTTTGGGTTTTTCACATTGGAGAAACCATACAGTATTTAACCTTGTATGTCTGTTTAATTTCATCTAACAGTGTTTTCAAGGTGCATCTATTCTCCACAAATGACTCGGATTTGCCCTTCATTGTGGCAGAGTAGTACTGTATTGTGTGTAAATACCATGTTTTCTTTATCTGTTTGTCTATTGATGAACATATAGGTCATTTTCAATATTTAGCTATTATGAGTTGTGCTGCTATAAGTATAGGTATACGTCTATGACTGTAGTATGATTTTTTAATTCTTGTGGGAAAATGCCTGAAAGACAATACCTGGGTCAAGTGGAATTTCTAGTTTTAGCTTCTTGAGGACTCTCCACACCAATTTTTATAGTGGATAAATCATTTACATTCCCACCAACAATGAAGAGGGGCTCCTTTTTCCCCACAGCCTTTGTTATTATTTGATTTCTTGATGACAGCCATTCCTTCTGAAGCATGAGGAAATCTCAGTGCTGTTTTAATTCACATTTCTCTAATGGTCAGTGATCCTGAATATTTTTTCATGTATTTATGGGCCTTTTGCATTCCTTCTTCTGAGGAGTGTCTATTCATTTCACTGCCCACTTTTATTGGATTTTCTATTTTGAAGAGTCTAATTTTTTTAGTTCTTTATAATTCTAGATAGTAGTCTTTTGTCTGAGGTATAACTGTCAAAAATTTTTCCCACTCTGAAGGGTTGTCTCATCATTCTGTTGGTTGTTTTTTTTGCTCTGCAGAAGCTTTTAAATTTGATGTGACCCTATTTGTTGACTCTTATTTATTCTGCAGTTTCATTCTGTTCAGACAGGCTTGCCTATGATTTCAAGAGTCTTACCTATTCTATCCTCCAGCAGGTTAAATGTTTCTGTTTTAGTATTTATATATTTGATCCATTTTTATTTTAGTTTAGTACATGTCAAGAGAAATGGGTTTAGTTCCAATTTTCTGCATGTGGACAGCCAGTTTTCCCAGCACCATCTGATAAAGAGGCTATCTTTCCTTGAGCATATATTTTAGCCCCCTTGTCAAATACTAGCTGACCCAGTGCACCTGGGCTGCTTCTGCACCCTCCATTCTGGTCCACTGACTCACATGTCTGTTTTTGAGCCATGCTATGCTCTTTTTATCATGGTAGCTTTGTAATAAAATGTGAATCTGGAGTTCCAATGCCTCCTGCTTGGCTCTTGTTACCCAGGATTGATTTGGCTATTCTGGGTCTCTTCTGGCTCCAAATTAATTTTAGGATTTTTTTTGTTGTTCTCTGAAAAATGCCATAGTTTTTATTGGGGCAGGTTGTAGAGATAGAACTTCAAAGGAATTGAGCAGCCCTGTCCCTATATCACTGGTGGTTGTGGCCCACGTGGCCTCTACCTTGAGCTGGCTGCACTCATTGCTCATAACTTTCCTCAACAGATGATGCAGGTGTCTCACAGCTCTAGCCTTCTGAGAATTCCACTCAACTTATGGCTTCACACCTATGGCTTCACTCAGTGGCCTGTCAGGGGCACAGTGCCTGGCTTCACAGGCCTTCTTTGAAATCTTGGTAGATGCCTCTATGACCCTGTAACTCTTGCATTCTGCATACCTGAAAAACCAGTTTTCCCTCACCACAATAAGCAGTCCACTGCTGTGACCTCAGATTTCAGCAAAGTCTCAGAACATGGCCAAAATGAAGACAAATCTTCTGCCAGGGTATAACACACATGATCTCTAGTCCAACTGCCAGTGGAGTCCTTGTTCCTGTATGAAAACTCCTGAGCCTGGCCTTTACGGTCTGCATCCCTGTGAGCATTCTGCTCTTCTGAGCTCTGGCTAGATCTCCCATTAATCTATACTTACAGCAATCTAGGGCTTTTCTAGCCTGTTTCTTCAAACTTTTTCCAAACTCCTCTGGAAAATAAATTCCATAGGTTTCTAAACCACATAGTCAAGTGCAGTCACAGCAATAACTTCACTTGTCTGGTTACCAATTTTCTGCATTAGTTAGCTGTCCCATTGCTGGAACAAAATATCAAACACAATTTAAAGGAGGAGAGACTTACTTTGGCTCATGGTTTTTAGTTTATGTTTGATTGGCTGCAAGGCGGAAGGGCACCACAAAAGTCAGCTGCTCACTCAATGGCAGCCAGGAAGGAGAGAGAGAGCAAAACAGGAGAAGAACAAGGGACAAGACTCTTTCCTCTCAGGTTACCCCCAGGTACTCACCTCTAGCCAGGTCCCCTCTTAACAGCACATTCAGCTCTGAACTCATCGGTGTATGAACCCTCTGATGGTGATAGCACCTGCATGATCCTTTCACCTTCCAAATGTGAGAGTTTCAGGGGACAGATTAGATCTAGACCAGTGATATAGAGCCCAGAAATAAGTCCATGCATATCCAGTCAACAGTATTTGACAAGGAAGCCAGGAATATACATGGAGAAGAAGCGTGTCTTCTATAAATGGTATATTGTCAATGTCATGTTACTACACCAAAACACTAGAGGCAATTAACCTATAAAGAGAAAAAGATTATTTTGCTTATATCCCTAGGGAATTCAGTTGAAGGACCTGCAGGCCCATTACTTTGGGGCAGTTCATCATTGCAGGAGCATGTACCAGAGCAAACCACCCCATCTTTAGCCAGGAAGCAGACAGTGGGAGACTAGGCAGCTCCACAATCCCCATAGAGCTTGCTGCAGTGACCTAAGGACCTCCCATCAGACCACACCCAGAATGTTCAGGTGCCTCCCAGAGTTTCACCCTGGGTCTAAGCCTATAAACACACAGACTTTTGGGAGACACTAACCATGCTTAAACTATATCATGTGCATTGAGAAAACTAGATTTGTATCACAGGCAGAAAATTACACCAGACCCCTATCTTACACCACTCACAAAAGTTAACCCAAAGTGAATTAAAGACTTAAATGTAAATTATGCAACCACAAAGTTTCTAGCAGAAAGCATAGAAGAAAAGCTCCTTGACATTGGTCTTGGCAATGATTATTTTTTAACATGACACCAAAAACACAGGCAACGAAAGCAAAAACACATAAGTACTAATATAAACTAGAAATCTGCACAGCAAAGGAAACAGTAAAAGTACGGCCACCTATGAAATGGGATGAAATGTCTTTAAACTGTATATCTGGTAAAGGGCTGCTACCCAAAATACATGAAGACCTCCTACCACTCAACAGCAACGTAGTAATAATAAAATAATAAAAATCCAGTTAAAAGTTGTTAAGGACCTGAACACACATTTCTCCAAAGAAGACTACAGAGGGCTAGTAGATGCCTGGAAAGGTGCTCAGTGTTGTTAATCCTCAGAAGAATGCAAACCTCACCCACAGTGAGACGTCGCCTCACACCTGCTGTGAAGGACAGGAGGTAACAGTGTTGATGTCAGCTGAAGGAAAACCATAGCCGTCATGAAGACAGGACAGGGTGCCTCAAAACTGACAAAGCAGACGGCCGTGTGGTCCTGCAATCCCAAGGGTCTCCTGACGGGTGCATAAAGGGCCTGTTCATGAGGAAGAAGGGAAGCGGCCACTTGCCACAGTGTGGACAACCTGGAGGGAAAGACGGTAAGCGGAGGGCACCAGCGAGGGCAGGACAGCGACTCTGTGATTGTGCATGTGGGCGGGGCCTAAGGGTGGGACTGGCACCGGTGCAGGGGGCAGGAGGGCTGAGTGGGCCTCAGAGGACGGCAGTGAGGAGCAGCTACAGAGAGCACCCTCAAGAGCACCACCACCCACTTTTGCCTGTTCGTACACTTCCCCTTCCTCAGAGGAGCTCTCAGCTCTCGTCACATCTCAGAATCCCAGACAGTCTTGAAACCACATCACCTGGGCTTCCCCGGGACTCTGGTGTAACTCGCCTGGTCCTCCTGGGCCTCTGGTGGTGATGTGTAACACCTATTAGCACCGAGCAGTTGCAGCTGGGCTTTGGGGTAAGCGTTTCTCAGGCTCCAAACCTAGCGCCACAGGGCAGAGAGATCCTGCTGTTTGGTACTGTGTGTGGCAGGATGTTTGGAGAGTCCCTCCTCTCCCCTGGATGCCAGGAGCAGCACCACGCGTCACAGAGGCTCCAGGTGCTGATGGGTAGGGGCCCCCTGGGACAGCACTGCTTCCCACCCCACTGACTGCTCCTGGCTAGGAGCAGGGACTCTCCGTGCGGCCTCCTGCAGCCCCGCTGAGCAGTGGAGGGGAGGAAATGCAAATTCTCAGACCCGGTCCAGATCTACAGCGGAATGTTCTGGGGGTTACCCGACCCGCCTTCCTATCCCAGCTGAAGATGGAGCTAGGGCTCACACTGCCCCTGAGCCACACTCCCAGTCCTTTTAGCTCTAAGACAAGGTCTTGTTGAGCTGCCTGGGCTGGGCTCCCACTGCCGCTCCTCCTGCCTCAGTCTCCAGAGTAGCAAGGACAACAGGCGCCCCTGACTCTGAGGCTGCTTTCTACCACAGACCCCCCCAGGGCCTGGGTGGAGCCAGCTCCTCCGGAGGGGCTGCCCCGGGTCAGCTGCAGTTGCTTTCGACCTTGCAGCGTCTCTCCTTGTGCCTGTGACTCCTTGTCCAGTGAATGCCTCCTGCTTAGCACCCTTGCCCTAGGCGGTGTGAGGTCCCCTGTCTCCTAGACAAGAGAAGGGCTGCTGAAAAGCCCTCACTGCTGAGCTCTGAGCCTGGTCCTGCCGGGAGGCTGAGGCCAGCAGCTGGCAGGGCTCTCAGCTGGCAGGCTGGTCCCAGGTGGGGTGGTGGAGGGTCTGGCGGCTCTGGGAGAGGGGTCTTGCTATCCTCTCAGCAGGGTGGTGACAGGACAGGGCAGGCTGGTCCATGCATCACTGATGGGCAGCTAGGGTCAGGTGGCCCCAGAGCCAGAGACAGAAGAGCATCCGGATGGGCCTGGAGGTTGCAACCGTCTTGGAAACAGTAAGAGGAACTCTTTTTATTAAAAAAAAGTCATTTACTTTTTTTTTTGTACTGGGGATTGAACTCAGAGACACTCTACCAGTGTGCTAGTTTCCAGCCCTTTTAATATCATTTATTAATTCACTTATCTATCATTATTGTTAGTATCATTATTATTTGAGGAAGGCTATTGCTAAGTTGCCCAGGCAGGACTCAAATGTACCACCCTGCTGCCTCAGCCTCTCTCAGTGCTGGGTGCCACACCTTGGCTGAGGCCTCTGGATGAACCCAAAAGGACCCTTGGTGTTGTGAGCTGGTCCCCGGCAGAGTGCCTGCCAGGCGTCAGTAAGTTCTTGTGTCCTTTGCTGATATTTCAGGAACTTGGTTTCTCATGACTTCTGGAAATCTTTCTGGCCACCCTGTGCCCTGTGGCAACTGTTAAGGTACGGGTCGCATTCTTCTTGTGACTCAGCACCAAGTTGGCCTCACACATGAATCAATGCCTCACCAAATAGCTGGCAGGGAGGAGTGGATGGAGGAAGGTGTGGGTGACCCTTAGGTCTGGGCCTCCAGAGGGAGCTAATTCATATGTTTCCTGCTGAGTCTGCGGGGGCGCCGGGGCAGGGGGCAGTGCTTGGCAGGTGTGGAACTGCCTTTCCCCTTAAGACTGCCCCATCTCCCATGCCCAGAAGAGGAGATAGGCAGCTCCGCAGACACTTCAGGTCCCCAAACTAGGTCGCTGTCCGCCCTGGGACTTCCTGTGCTCTGTGAGGTCAATGAGACAGACAGCCCAGGGGCACAGAGACCGAGCCAGGATTCCTCGACTCTCCAGAGTCTGAGAAATCTCGGCTGCTGAGCCATAGACAGCATTATCACTGAGCCATCTCCCCATTTCTCTAAGAACTGGAGACCCATTTTCCATGCCATCCTTTGCTTCCCAATGCCGATGCCGGAGACCCAAGCCTGCCCAGAGTTCCTCAGGGAGTTCTCACCTACAACTTTACTTCTGCAGTTAAAGCCAGTTTCTGGCTTCTCACTTCTTTTGGCCCTGGCGGATGTAAGGAACACTTGACCTGCACATTAGCACTTGATGTATCTGAAATTTCACTGTTAGGACAACTAGGATTTTATTTGACTAAAAGCAGTCTTTACTAAAAACTACTCTCCTCTGCTTTCCCACACAGGCTGGGCTTTGGAAATGGTCATTAGGAGGGGACCCTGGGTGGGCGACAGCTGAGTTAAAGGCATGAGCAGCCAAGGTGTTTATCAGGCTGCTCCTCAAGTGTGGCATGGAAAACATTCTTTGGGAAGGCTTCATGGCAAGAAGACAACTCCCAAAGAAGGCTCCAGGTCACCGTGGAAAATCTAATCTAGCTTTTCAGTAGCTGGCAACAATATCCAACACGACACATCAGTCTCTCACGAGTGTGCTCCCGGTACCAGGATAACAGAGGGGCTTGCCAGCAGCCCAGAATAGGCTCACAGGTGGGGTCCATGGTGCTAGAGCCCCCGAGGGCTGCAGGGACAGAGTTTGCCTTCACTCTGTCTTCAGGCAGAGATGGTGAAGCCACCCCCTCCCAAGGCTCCCTACACGGCAGGGGACAGTCTCTGTGTGCTCCCTGTTCCCCGTGCCAGGAGTCTTCACATTCAGAGAGCTTTGTGTACGTCTCACCTAAAGCTCCTTTCCTTTTATTTTTCACTTACAGCTAAAGTCAGATTCTACTTATTTTGGCCTTCATAGAGATACAGAAAATTTGATCAGCACATTAGTCTTTATCCATTTGAAACCTTACTATTTAGGGCGATCTAAAGTTTTCTTTGGCAAAGATAAATGGTCCTAATGCTGTTTACTTCTCCTCAAATACCCCATTACCCAAGGTCCTCTTACATCCTTTCCACCTTCTCTGCCACGCTCCTGGTCTTCTCAGTTGTGCTTCTGAAACTTGATCACATTTATGAAGGTCCTGTGCAACACCTGGGGGGAAAATCTTACACCAAAGCACTCACTTGCTGCCCTTTCTACCTAGACAGTTCAGAAGCAGCCCCACCTTCACTTCCCACACGCGATTCTTGCTGGAAATACCAGTACTTAACACGGGCTGCGACGGCTACATCACCCGGAGCTGGAATGTCCGCCTCCTCTGTCCACTGAGGTTCTGGAAATGACAGAAAAGATTTTTTAAATGGAACCAGAACAATGCTGGAAAACATATGTTGATCAAAGATGTTGGGGAATTCCTAGAGTACAGGAAACACATGTGATAAGGTGGACACAGAGAGCAGACGAAACTGCACTCCAAGATACCAGGGCAGGCGCAGCACCCTCCCAGCTCAGAGTCAGCCCAGATGCCAGCAAGCCCCTTCATCCCGCAGAGAAGAGTGCCTCTGCTCCACGCTGCCCATGGTGTCCTTGGGTCAAGGCCAGAGACTCACGCTCTAGAAGTGGACAGCTGGCGCCCAAACTTGCCCAGGGGCTTGGGAAGCTGGGGTCGAGCCAGGACAGAGGCTGCCTGTCTTGGCTTTTTCAGGACCATGCAATACTCAAGACATAAAAATTGACTATCTTGGCTTTTTCAGGACCATGCAATATTTAAGACATAAAAAATGAACAGAAATGATAGCAAGCAATGGGGACCAAGAACTAGAGGTAAAAGCTAAAGAAAGGTCATGGAAATTATAAAAGGGTGTATGTACCTTGTATATCTGTGTGCATAATACTTAAGGTATAACTTATATTGGCTTTCAGTTTTTCTGATCAGTATATGCGAGGACAAATACTTCATTGTGATGGTTGCATTTAGGCAGTAGGAAGTCGAGGCTGTGGGGACAAGGGTAGGACAGTCCTGCAGGAAGAGCGAGGCAAACGAGCATGCGTGGTTCATGTTGTCTCACTGGGCCCCCGCTTGGGGCTTGTGACAGAGGTGGCAGTTCTGCAAGCGGCTTGCGGGAGGGGCTGGTTAATCCTCAGGACATCAGCACAGCCTGTGTTTTCACGTTGGGCTGTGAAACCTCTGACCCACGGCACTGTCACAGATGGAGACAGATGGCCTGACACAGCACGCTTGCAGCCTTTCTGGTCTGGGAGTCTCATTGGACCAGTGATGGAGTGATGGATTCTTTCTGTCTGTGTTCTTACAGAATTATTGTTTGCTCTTGTCAGTCCGTGTTTGCAGCACACAGTGCTCCCGCCCCTCGTGTGGAGCTGATGTACACACACACCCTCATTCCTTTCCCTCCCCTTCCTTCCCCCCACCTCTTGGTCCCTTTCTTTTTGCAAAAGAGCCATCTCCCTGTCTCCTGTGACCTATCTTTTACTTTGCTGTTTGAATCATTTATTCTTTGTGTTCCTCATATCAGAGAAATCATACTATATTTAAGATTGTGTCTGATTTATTTCATTTAACATTATGGTATCTAGGTGCATCCATTTTCCTCCAAATGCCTCAAGTCTACTCTTCTTTATGGCAGAGTAGTACTCCATGTGTGTAAATGCCATCTTGTCTTTATCCATTCCTCTGCTGATGGATATCAGGCTGCCTCTGAGCTCTGTCTGCTACGACCTATACTGCTGTAAATGGTGTGGATGGGTCACTGCCATGGGACAACACCATGGAAATCAGTATGGTGCATTCTTGAAAAACAAAGCCACACTTGTGCCACCCCTTGGGAAAGCAGTGTGTGTGGGGGGGTGGTTTACAGGAGTGGGAGGGGCCACACTGCAAATTATATTTGTTATACCTGCAAACACTCCACATCCCTTAGGTCCCCTATGGAGGACAGGTATAGGCGGCACGGGGAATGACCCAGGCAGGGACAACAGGCGCCTTGGGAAGGAAGACGGAAGCCAAATGTGATGCCTCCTTGGGCCTATTTTAAACCTGGCCTGGAGCTTGGCAAGAGAAGGAGCACGAACAGGGGTCCTGGGTAGAGCCTAGCCCTGCAGGAAGTCAAGGTTGGGAGGTGTCCAGAAGACCAGGAGTTGGCAGAGTGGTCCCTGCTAGGGACGCTGTTGAATGGTACAGCAAGTGGAGTGGGAAAATGCGAGACATGGAACATGAATAAGGACAGACTTGTGTGCCCACCCCCCGGGGGCTTCTAGTTCCTAATTTCCACTACGGTTACATGGTGGACTGCTTTCCCAGAGGGCAATCTCATGATTTATTTCCATAACAGTAAGAGAGAGGGAGACGGAGGAGGAGGGCAGGGAGAGGGAGAGGAGAGAGAAAGAGAAAGGAAGGAGGGAAGGAAGGAAGGGGAGAGAGAGAGAGAGAGAGAGAGAGAGAGAGAGAGAGAGGGAGAGAGGGAGAGAGACTGACCGGAAGTGAAACTTCCACCAGGAGGACCTTGGGCCCAGGACCTTGCATGAGGGGTGAAGGAAGTCCCCTCTCCTTGCGGTCCCAAGGGAGTAGTTAGGCCCTGCAGTCTGGGGACCTGTGTTCCTTGCTGCTTCTACAAAGACAGCTTGGTGATGGCGACAGTCCCTGAGACCCTGCTTTGTGAACAGTGTCCCCTGCGTGGGCCGCCCTGCATACCTCCAGAGTCCCATGATCTGCCTTCTCGAGGTCTCCCCTGGCTTCTGAACCCTTCATCACTTATTTATCAAGGTCACCACTGTTGTCCTGAAGCCCTTGCTGTGTTTGTACTTCTTCCATATCACTCTGTAAACTCCTCTGCATTTCGGTACCCTAACCCTGGAGCTTAACATCAAGCGCTCAGTATACAAACTATTATTTTTCTAGAAACAACAAAATAGCCTCAGCTTTATGCTGTGCTTTGTGGCCTGAAAGTACATTTCCTTAAATCATGATTTCTCTTTGAATACTTAGGTTCCTGGGGAGTGACATCACTTAGAACAGAAACCGGGAAACACTTTGTACAAGTTTTTAAAATGTGGTTAGAAGTTGGGGAGAAACCAGATCCTGCAATACGTGAGGCTCTTGGCAGAGAGTGGTGTGGCCCAAGACTCCACTCCCCCAGCTCCGGCTGTGTGAGAGGCCGGGGTGGGGGGGTCTTTCATTCAGAAAATGAAGCTCAGTGGGAACAATGTCCACTTGCTCCAAATAATCTTGAGGGAAGAAAAATATGTTTTCAAGGTGGAACCTCACGGCTGTCAGCCTGGGTGTTGAGGAGCATGTGTGAGCCTCTCTCCTGAACAAGGTTGGGGGCGGGGGCATTGCAGGTGTCTAATGGAAGGGTGCTTTGTGTCTGAGACCCTCCTGAGAGAATCTAGGAGACAGGGCCCTGCCTCCAGAGACCAGGCAGGGCTACCTGCTGGCTCAGCAAGCGCTTGGAGCTTAGCCAGTGCTGCTAGCTGCCCAGCAACCTGAGACAAGTGAGACAGGAGAGGGTGACGCGATCCATTGTTCTGAGGAGCTCAGGTTCAAAGAGCTGATGTCTGCTCGGTGATCATCAGTGCAGACACACCAACCCACTTAATCCTCATACAAACCCATTTTACTGAAGGAGAAACTGAGGCACAAAATAGTCATCTGCCAAAGTCCCGATGCTTGTAAGTGACGGGACCAGAAGTCAGATGGAGACTGGGTCCAGAGCCTTGGGTGCAGTGGTGTGGGAATCGCCAAGGACCTGATTGGAAGGTGCAGGGAGTGAGTTGGGAGGTGGCCCCGCTTAAGGGCCAGTTTTACTATTTATTTATGGAGCATCCACTGTGTGAGAGGCACTGTGTTCTAGACAGGGAGGCAGCCAGGCTGGGATGCCCTCCCTCTCCTGGGGAAGGAGGGCCATTAGATTTGATGTGAAAACTCATTGGGTTTGGATAAATTGTTTGAGGGTGGCATAAACTCTTAAACTTTTAAAACTAAATTAGGACTGAGAAATCTGTCAAATTTGGGGTTTCTGTTCTACACCTCAGTAAAAACAAACAGCGGCAGCAGCAGGCAGACAGGCATGTTTCCCGGCTGGTGAAACACTTTCGTTTTCCACAGCGCTGTAAGCAGTGGGGCGCCGGCGGGCCGAGGGGAAGCCGGCAGCGTGCAGTGGGCCTTCGAGCGGCTCCCCTGCCCACGCCGTGCTTTTCTCAATCGAGGCCGTGGACGCGGCGTGGGCCGCACCCACCTCCTGGACGGCCACCGTGTGCACCAGGTCCCTGGGCCTGTCGCTGTGCGGCCCGTCTGCGCGCTGCCTTCTTCCCGATACTGCTCTGCATTATCATTACCGCAAGTCATGGGGAGGTTCAGCTGGTTCATTAGATGACTGAGAACAACAGAGTCTAAGGTTTCATTGAAATCAGATGTGATGTTTATGTTCCAAGGTCAGCTGGAAACTAATGGGAATAATTGAAGCCATAATGTCCCGGCCGAGGCAGGGCACGCTGATCATCCTGCCGATCACACTGCAGGACCATGTGGGGGTCACCTCCACTTCTTCATTAGGTACCGAGCCCCGAGCTGGAGGAGGAAGGGATTGGGCTTCAGCTGGGTGTTGCAGCCCCAGCCTGCTGGGCGCCCCGGCATCCGGACCCACAGTTCTGCATTCTCCTGTGGCCTGGGCCTGCTCCTCACTGCACTCTTTTACCCTGCCTCTGGGTGCCCAGGCCCTGGAGAGTCTTCTGAGCCCCGTGCCCAGGCTGGAGGTGTCTGGAGGCTTGGAGCTCGGAGTCAGAGGCTTCCTTTCCTCTTTCACCAAGCAGCCGTGCAGGTTTCCATGACAGCACCGCCTTTGTCTGTAAGGCTGCCAGGCCTTTATCTGTCTTCCTCACCTCGGCTGAGGAGGCGTGGGCAGGGAGCTACTTTCCGGACCCAGCCCAATACTCCCTTTCTACCTAGCTTCCATCTCGGAGCTCCAGGGTCTTTCCTCTCCAGGAATCAAATCGGGCCAGGCAGAAGGTGCAGCTACAAGCTGCAAACTTAAAGGGAACACTGTGTGTTCATGGTGCAACACATGCGTGCATGTGCACTTCTGGGCATGGCATCTACGCAGCGAGGACAATTGCCCTGGTGGTGGAAGTGCAGAGCCTGTTTACCCCACAAAGTTGATGCACGCTGACAAGGGCCCTTAATGTGGGAGTGTAACCAACCCCAGCATCTACTCTCAGTCTGCCCTGTACTCTCTCTGCTCCCTGAGAAGCCTCAGGGAGTGGGCTAAGAAGAACAGGAGTTCCAGCAGAATCTCTCTTTGCTTTGGGGACTCTGAGCAACGTAGAGACTCGTAAGTAATAGCTGGGAGTGAGGAGAAGGGAATGTGACTGAACCCCAAGTGTGAACAGTGGTGTGAGCTACTGCTACTTGCTGTGCCTTGGCAGCTGGGGGCTGAGACTCTCAGAGCCTGGCTGCTGTCCTCTGAGCCAGTCCCTTCCGCCCTGTACTTAGTCTTCCGGATCTTGGTCCCAGTCCATGCTTAGCCTTGGCCAAGTGCTGCCTCTGCAGGCTGAAGGACTGCCATCGCTGAGAGTCCTCCTGTCTGGGACGGCTTTCACCGGCAGCCTAACACCTCCCCTCCCCGATGCCTCAGCACTCTACAGGAGGAACCCAGCCCGGATGGCATGGGACTAGAGGGCGTGTGCCCCACACTAGCTTTCTTTGATCTATTTTGCACTGGATGTTTGCAATACACAATAATGAGGTTCACGTCGGGGAAGGGGCACGTGCACAGCCTGCACCCTGTTCAGCTTTACTTTCCCTGCTCCTTACCACTGCCACCTCCAGGTCCCCTTCCCTTCATGAGGTAAGAGGCTTCCTTCTTCCCCTGCATCTCTAGATACACTGTTGATAACATAGCCATTTGGACAATCGCCATTCTAGACCAAAGGATGTCCCTCTGTTTTCTAATTTCCTCTGTTATGTTTTTTCAGAAAATCACAGATTTCATTATAGAGATCTTCCAATTCCTTGGTAAAACTATTTCATAGATACTTAATTTTTTGACACTACCATGAATGGGGTGGTTTTCCTGGGTTCATTTTTGGTATACAAGAATGCTATTATTTTGTGCATCAATTTTGTATCCTGCTACCTTGTTGAATTTGTTTATTCTAGAATTTTCTGGTGGACTTTCGAGGGGTCTTCTAAGTGAAGGACCATGTCCTTGTAAATAAGGACAGTTTGACATCTTTCTTTCCTGTACATGTCCTTTTCCTTTCTTTCTCTTACCTGATCGTTCTGGCTAATGTTTCAAGAACTATATTGAACCAATGTGGTGACACTGGCCATCCTTGTCTTCTTCCAATATCTCACAAATTCTTAATTTGATCCTACCTGAAGTTCACATGGGGTTATACTTTGGATTAAACATTAATCCCTTCTGGTTTTGTTCTTTTTGCATTTTGGTGTAAATTCTTTTTAAGCAAATTTTCATCTTCTAAGCAGCTCTCCTGTTTTGGGCCCTCAGAAATCTCACTGGCCTTGGGATGTCCCTTCTCCTGCATAGTGGTGTCCCTGGACACTGCTCTAGGGTCCTGTGGGTCCAGAGTGGGAGGCATAGGCCCCAGTCAAGCCTTGGGACCCGGGGGAAGGTCTCATCTTCAGGAGCCTCCCTGCCCCTCCCGGGAGATGGGGCCAGAGTCCACTACTGCTGAGACCATTCAAGTTGCAAAACCTTGGGTGCTGTGGAGTTTGTGGCCCCTGATGAAGGGAATTTGGGGTGTCTTGGGGTTGACCAGGAAGTACATGTCCTCTGGTTCTTTGCAGTTTAGCTTCCTCCCTGGCCTAGCAGAGACCATACCTAGAACAGAGCAAAGCTCTACATGGAGAGCCAGGGCGAACATCTCCTGAAAGAGCACCGTTCAGGTATCTACTTGGGACAATCCAGTAATGATTTCTGGGCATTCATTTTCCTTTTTGAACAGCAAAATGCCTGCTTTCAACTGTTTTAATAGCGTTGGGTCATCTTTGCAGAGTTCAGTGAGAGTCCTCTTGCATCTGTCACATCAGGTCGAGGTGCAGAGGCGGGAGAAGCACTTTGTCAAAAGCATCAATCACAGGTCTTCTGAGGCATCACTGACATGAGCCACAGCCCTGAGCTCATGAGCAGCCCTTTAGTCTGCACCAGACAGGGTGGGCTTTACCACTACTTCTACCAGCTTCATAGGAGAGGCATTTTATCCTTTCTGGACAGGAAAACACTTTTCTCACCCTTTATCATGACCCTGATAGGGTGCTCCACTCTACTCTCCACTTCCCACCCAGAGGAGTCTGGATGTCTCCGGTCGATGAGAAAGACCGAGGACGTGCCCTCCGCATTTGACACACACCCCACCTCTGCATGCTCACACACTCATTCACTTCACAAACCGTAACTGCGCATCTACTCAGTTTTAGGAACTGGCAAGGTGTAGAATAAAGACACAATATCCTCTTGAAAGGTGATATTTTGTCGTCTCATATATTCTGATGAACAGTATCCAGATTTGATGTATAAAAGCACCAGCATCATCAACCTCGGCTTCTGGGAACCAGTGCTACTGGCCGAGGCAGGGCCCACACTAAGCAGGCAGATGGACCTTCTCTGTGTTCTCAGCAGCGCTGGCTGACACTTCACAGGTCCCTGGAGCCACAGAGGTAAATAAAGAGCATTTCTTGCTCTCAAAGCCTTTCCCTGTCTGTGGGGACACAAACGTGTAAACAGTCCCTCGACCATGTGACAGGAGCCAAGGGAGAGCTGCCAATCCATCAGGGGAGAGCTGTGCAGCTGGCCCCACAGGGTTCTGAGCACGCAGGTGACACTGTCCACCCAGAGCGACAGCAGTCACATAGAGATGTCACCGATGAACACACTGCAATAGTGTTTTAACAAAATCAGCATTTCCACAACTCCCTGGCAGAAGCCTATGAAGACTGCGGGCCTTTTTCCTGTGTGCACAGACCCACTGCACAACTAGAAGCTGCTTCCAGCAGACAGGGTACAGAAGACACAGTCACTGGGCATGCGGGAGCCTTTGGTGGGGGCAGCTGGGTGCATGGGTCTGTGTCCCACTTCTGCCTGGATGCCTCCTGGACTCTGGCCCTGCCTATGCCCGGGCCCCTGGATGGTCTCACCTGCCACTGTCCCAGTGGGATCTTTTGACTCCACTCCAGGATCTCCTGGCAAGAGCAAAGGCTGGGATGGATGTATCGACGCTATTATTTGGTAGCGCTCACCTCCTCCAATCCCGATTCTCCCATGGCAGGACAGTGTCCTGGCATCAGAAGGGGCCTAAAGACTCAAGCTGGTGCCACCTCTGTGGTGCTGCCTCCATCCAACCTCCCCTTCACTGACATCACCCTTGTCCATCACACAGCTCTGGGCGAGGCTTGGCTCATGCAGAAATTCACTCTCTTCACCAGGCTCACAGTGGGCTCCAGCACCTCCTGTAAGAGTTCTTGGCCTGTCAGCGCCGCCCACCAGCTCCCTGGCCAGCACCCACTGTCTGTGGGGAGGGTCATGTACCCACTGCACACAGCCTCCTGCTGTAGGTGGGGCAGCGGGCAGAGATTTAGATCTACTCTGTCAAGGGAGTGGAGGGCTTCATGCAAAGACGTGGAAGAGAAAAGAAATTCAGGACCCAGGGCAGCGCTGGGCTTTGGGGGCAGAACACGGTCACTTAAGAAAGGTGGTGTGTGCGGTGTGTGTGTGTGTGTGTGTGTGTGTGTGTGTGCACATGTGCACACACGTGGTGATGATCAGAATAAAGCAGCTCTCCCTCGCAGTGTTTTCTCTTTTCTACACTGTGAAGATCTTAGTGTCCTCTTTCAGGGGTGTTGATAGAGGAACTTTAAGAGCCTCTGGGATTTCAGGAATAATATCAGTGATAAATAGATATATCAGGAGAAACCAGACTTGGGGATTTGTCTTCATTTCCTTAGACACATATTTTTCTAATTTCTTTTTATAATTATCAATTGTACGTATTTGCACACGTGAAAAGAGAACAAAAATCACTAGGAAGAGGAGAAATCTTTTAATAAGAATCTTGGGTTTTGTTTTTCAACCCTGACTTGGAATAACGGGGTTTTCTCAGGGTGCTGCCTTCGAGGTAACAGAGAGCTCAGTGTATCCCGAGATGAATTAGACAGATGTCGCTCCTGACTGTTCACATCCGTGAGGCTCACTCCCACCAGTGCGATTTGTGAGCGGCTTCCACAAGACGCTACGCAAAATCAGTTTAATACTCTCCTCATTTGTCACCGTGCCATGAAACCAGTAAAATATAGAGGAAGCAAAGAATTGGGCACATCTGTGAACCTGGCTGTGCCCGGGTTATAGCAGTGCGATTCCACAGATGTGTGTGTTTTCTCAGGAGCGCTGCTTTGCTTCGACTCCAAGCCCGTTGGCACTGAGCCGATGTTTTATAGCTCCCCGCCGACCGAGCACACCCTCCTGACAGAGCTGAACAGTAGCTCAGCCATGAGCTCCATGGGCCGCTGCAGTATCTGTTTTCCTAAGTTACGGCAAATGAGGACACGGGGCATGCACGTGTCAGCTCCACCTACGTATTTCTCCTGTAATAACGCAGCGCACCCAGACTGCATCTCAGCAGAGAGCCCCAAACTCTCGGTGAACATTTACCCATTGTTCCATAAAAAAGAGATCAGCAGCTTCTCTAGGGCAGTCAGTGTGCAAAGCCCTAGGCCGGCAGAGGGATTCGAGGGCTGCTGAGTGACCGCCTTCTGCTCACAGTGAGAAGCGCCCAGAACCAAGCCGACGGCAGGCTAACACGTGCAAGTTTCACTGTTCCCTAATCAAGAGGGCTTCATGGTGGGGTACAGAGGTCTCCAGAGACTTGGCCTGTCCCCAGGGCCGGAGCTGACCTAGTGGACAGGCTCAGGATCTGCATTTTAACACGAGCCCTCCCCCGGGTGACTTGGGGAACCAGGTTTAGGCCCCCAGTCATGCTGAGCTGAGTGCTCCAGGACACAGAGCCCACTCTCGGCCTCTCCCCACCTCCCCCACACAGCTCACTGGGTCGCTCTGTTCCCGACATGCTTTCACGGAAGCATCTGCCATCCAAAGAGCCTCTGACAGGTACCCAACCTCAAAGGAAAGTCTAGTAGTGAAAGATACCAGCTGGGTCTGGCTTTGGACTCGGGGCGTGGAGCAGATGTGGCGCTCTCGGGCTCAGGCCCTCAACTGGGCCCCAGGACTGGCAGTGCCCGGGGCCACAAGCATTGCAGACCAGGCAGGAGCCATTTCTGGGTAATCCCATCTGGGGTTTTCCAGCATCCATTTTGGGTGGCCAGTGAGCTCCTAAGCACTGCAGCTGTAACTAGGGTCCACCAAGGCCTTTCTTGAGCCTGGTGAAGCCTTTCTTCCTTACCAGGTGCCAATCACTTTGTGTTCCCCAAAGCACCAATCCCAGTCAATCTTACTAGGTTTCATACTCATTTTATAGAAGAAGCTGACATAGAGGAAGGCAGCACAGGTAAAAAGTGGATTGAGGCTTCTTTGCATGATTTTTGCTTGCCCCTGAGTGCCTGCCTGTGGCCACAGTCACACGGCCGATCTGGGCACAGGGGTGGAGAGTTTCCAGGCTGAAGCTGCTCCTCTTAGGGTGAGGAGAGAGCTAAGACAGTTATACCAACGGCTGGTAGGCAGAGGATAGTGGGCTCCTCACTCCGCTGATGTAGGCTGCAGAAGAGACCGCAGTTGCTCACATACCCTCTGCTTGCCCTGTGATTACACCGAGTATGAATACCTCCTGAGGGGCTGTACACATAATCAGATGCCGCACACCTCTGAAAGCTTGCAAGTCCTGCCAGCCTCCACCCACCCTGCACCGAGTGGGATGCTGTGTACTAAACCATACTTATAATTTTCCCCCTGGTTTCGCTTGGGTTTCCTTTAATAATGTTTGATTGTAATTAAAAATCAGTGTGGATGTGGAACAGATGAAAAACCAAAATTGTTCTCTTTTGTCTTTTAGGAAAGTGACAGTCATAAAAATGCTCAATATAATCAATTCACTTTTCCCCCTATTGAACTAGCATTTTATCAGCCACAAATATGTGTCTCCACATCAGACAGGCACTGCAGCTCTGTGGCCAGTACAATAGAGCTGAAGTTTTTGCGAAAGAAGCATCAAAGCTTTCGGAGCATCGATTGATGCGCTGGGTTCATAGCTCAGGAAAGGAGGGGCTGGCCGGGAAGCCAGCAAGGAACAGCTCCAGGCTATGCTTTCAAAATGAGCTCAATCTAAAGGCTAGAGAAGCCTCAGATATTCACATAGAAAACAGATCTCTTGCCCTGAGCAAGCTGAGCAGTATGAGGTTCTTTTTTAAAATAGTAGATAACATGTATTGTTTCTCTTACTCATAGCTCCTTATGAGTTATGCAATTCAATTCTCTAAATGCCTCATGAAGTTGGGTTTTTAATTTTTATTTGTATTAGTCTGTGTTTGCAGTACAGGATGATCGCATTTCTCTCATGCACAGCGTAGCTTAAATCTTTTCACATCCCTTTCCCTTTCCCTCTCCCCTTCCCCTATATTTCCTGGTCTGCTTCCCTTTTTCAAAAGGTTGATCTCAGGGCCAGGGATACAGCGCAGCAGCACAGCGCTTGGCAGGTTGTGAGTTCTATCCCTAGTACCAAAAAAAGCATAACAAAAGTTGATCTCCCTGCTTCTTACAACCTGTCTCTGGTTCTGCTCTTTAGGTTGTTTATAACCTAGGTTTCTCCTGTAAGAGAAACCATGTGATATTTAAGCTTGTGTGTCTGATTTCTTTCACCTAATAGTATGGTCCCGAGGTGCTTCCATTTTCCTATAAATGACTGATGCTTATCCTTCTCTACAGCAGAGTAGTACTGCATTGTGTGTAAACACATTTTCTTTATCCACTCACCTGTTGGTGGACATGCAGGCTGCTTCCAAGAGTTAGCTGCTGTGAGTTGTGCTGCTGTACACGTGGTGTGCATGGGTCACTGTGACAGACACTCTATATGGTCAGACACCACCATTCCAGTAACAACTAAGCTTGGAAGTCTCATATCCTTGTAGCAGTTCTGATTCAACTGAGTCTTTGTGGGAGTCTGGAGGTCTTCGTGATAACAGCATACAAACTGTTCTCATCTTTTGGTCCTGTTGTGGATGGGATTGGCAGGTTCTGGTATCTCAGCCTACCTTTCAGGGGTAAGTGAGTGGCAATTATCAAGATGCATCCAGGACCCCCATCCTGGAGCAACCTGTCTGCATAGTGTACCTACTTCCTGCTCTGGAGCGTCCTAGTCCTCAGCTGGGGAGGCAACGAGGCCCCGACCAGACTGAGAAGCCCTCGCTCCCAGCTGCTCAGAGCTGAATCTGGCCTGGATCCCACGTCACCCCTTCCCACCTTGCAGCACCTGAGCATGGAGGCCCTCAAGCATGGCCAAGAGCGTGCAGAGAGACAGTTGGGTTCCCACTGGAGTGACAGCCCTTCAGGATGCTACATCCTCCCCGAGTGGGCGTGAGAGGGGAGCTGTGTGCAGACCGGGTGGTTGCCAGTGCGAACCGGCATCTGAGGTGATGTGGTGGAAGGGGAAGTGGCTGCTCTTGCGCGGATCTCTCAGCCCTGCAGCCCTCTAGCCCAAGATGAAACAGGCCCTGGTGTCACTACAGCATTCTTTCCCTGGACAGCCAAGCACCAAGGCTAGAAACCAAGGTCGATGTTCCCCTACCTCTGCCACCCGTAACACTGTGGAACATGCCACATCCTCTTCCAGTCTCACAAGTCCCTTCCTTGTCCCAGCGGAAGTCCTTGAGTGTGACCACTGTCCAGGACAGCTCTTCCCTCCACCGCAGGGTGCAGGTAGGACCCAGCTCTTCCCTGGCCTGGCCAGGGCTGCACCACAAGATTCTCAGCACGCGTGCAAGCAGAGCTAGTTGTCTGGCAGAGCACAGGGTGATAATGTTTTTAGATGATGTGTTTTCACACTGCCCCATTCTAAAATGTGGATTTTGTTTCCTCTTATTTGGAAAATGCACTTCTGAGCTCAGATGACAGAAGGGGAAGACTTGGCGGTGGTGGGGGAGGCCAAGTACCTGAGGGTTTTCTCGGTAGGAAAAATGCTTACAACCTTCCCTGCTCGGCACAAGCATCGGCCTCGAGTAGGCAGCTGCACCAAGCTGTAAGGAGGTGGCATCTGTGACTCTGTGTCTGGCCCCAGGGCTTCCTCCAGGCAGGCTGAGCTGGAGGAGCAACGCCTCGGAGGGCCCAGATCCCGGGCAGAGCGAGGCAGAGGGGATGGAGGACTCCCACGAGGAGTGAAGATTTCTGCTGATTGGCTAAACAATCATCCTCTTCACCCCAAAAGGCACCCTCAGACTTGAACTATAAAGAAGATTACTTTTTACTCAAGTGTACGCTTTTTACACAGCACACAGCACTTTGAACTCCTCAGTCTCTACCATCTGTAGAACTCAATTTCCGTTTGGAAAAAAAAAATTGCTGACATCTGTTTAAACCCTGATATCTCCACAGCCACGCAAAATGCTACTCAAGCTGGGTGTCGTATTAAATCACCTGAACTTTAAAATAATATTAAACTTATGGTTTTGCTCAAACTTTGCCAAGATACTAGTGTTTAACCCTTCAGATGTTCAAAACTGGTCACTAAGAAAGATTGTGAACACAAAACCCCAGTGGAACCAAATGTGGATCGCTTGTCTTTATACCATACTCTGTTAGATTTTTCTAAAAACCACCAAGAATCTGGAGCCATAAACAAAGAAGACGGGCTGCTGGAAAGTCATAACTTGGTTGAGGCGGGGGTGGTGTGACTGTTCCTCAGAGAGACCTCCTGGGACAACCCCGGGCAGAGGGCAGGCAGGGGAACAGCTTGCGTTTACCGCGTGTGGAGAAAGCAGGCCGCCGCCCGCAGGGGCCAGCACTGGGACATAGCATGAGGAGTGCCTAGGTCCCCCACCCTGGCCCAGCCCCCACCCTGGTGGTGGACCAGGGTCAGACTGTTCAGGACGAGGGCAGCAGTGTGAGGAAGGCTGGGCAGGGTGGAGCCGTAGCTGAGGGCTGGGCTGCAGTTTTTCCTGCCAGGTGCTGGCGCATGTCCTAAGGAAGGGACAGGAAGTGGTGGCTGAGGGCGCAAGGGTGCAGGGTGTGTCGTGCCGGGACCCTGTCCCCCAAGATGATGCCTCCTGCCCTCTGCTGCCAGCCGCCCTGCCCACCCACGTCCTCTGGCTGTGACTCCTTGCTGCAGTGGACAGCACCTCCCTGGGAGCAGCCTGGTGTGTGTGAGGGCCAGCATTCTGCCCAGCATCAGCAGAGGACCCCAAGGAGCTGGGAGGAGGCCACACTGAGCCTCGCCCCAGGAGACACCCACATGGCCTGGCCCTCTGCCCCAGTGCCCACAGGGCCGTCAGCGAGCGCCCCAAATTCCTGCATCTTCCCTGAGGGCCAGTCTGAGGCGGTGGTGACCATTGCTTTCTGCTTTCAGCATGGAAAACTTGAACTCAAGGGCCCAGAGCTGCCCAGGGCCAAGCTGTTAGCCGGGGCAGAGTCCAGGCCTCCCCCTGACTGCTTCTGTGTCCCTGTCCTTGTCCCCCATCAGCCTGGAGCTGGGCTCAGGAAGCCCACATTTGCACAACAGCAGGGGCTGCACCCTGCCACACTACTGTGGAGCTGCTGTTGCCCCTGCCGGTATCCCGGCCTCGGAGTGGACATCCCAGCGCTGCTCATGGAGGTGACTTTGGCAACTTGCAGTCTGGGACTTGATTTACTCGGTTGTGTTAATAGTGACTCAGAGATTTCCCCCAAAGCGCATCATTCTTCTGACACGGGATTCATCTCTAATGGAAACGTTTTTGGTTTGGGCACACACTGGGAAACACACTAGGTCTGTACAGATCCTAGGCTCTCTGGAAGCACAGAAAATAGGCATCTCTGTGTCCCTTGGACAGGTGTAGCTGATGGCTGGTCACCCCTGGCATCTGGGTGTGCATGAGCCCAAGCTCTGAAAACACAGCCTTTGTCTGCAAGTATGAAATCTACTTGCTATGGAAACTACCTTCCACACTATGGCCCTTTCACTGGTGTCCCCAGCTCTCCAGCCATGAAAAACTTTAAGGCTTTCTAAACCACACAAAAAGGTAAGCAGTTCATGTCACCCCCAGTCCTAAAAGCAGCTCGCTCTTAGCATCGCTGACCCTTCCCAGTGGATTCCACTGCCCTTCGTGCCTCACCACAGCCTGCTCCTCCCTTTCGTGCCTCACCACAGCCTGCTCCTCCCTTCCACACCCATCAGCTGTGCTGCAAAATCTGGCACTATATTAGATTAGAGCACACGGAACAGACGCCCAGGAGCTAAGCTAAGAAATCGCAGGCAAGGCTCTCTTGAACTTGAGCCAAAAGCTACGAACTATTAAGCTCACTTGACTGTGTATATTACAATGATTAATAGAGAATTTCAACCTACAGTGAAAGCAGAATGTCACATAGTTTGAACAAATGTAGACTTCAACACATGCCCCTTATGGAAGTACTCATGGGAGAGGCAGGAACTTCCTCAGTGGACAGGACTGTAGCAGTGGACACGCAGAGTCAGGTTTGGATGTGTGAACAGGGTCTGAGGATCCTGGTCCACAGGACTTGGGGGCAGCACCATGGACAGGCCAGCACTGTGAGGGTGACAGATGCAGACCTGTGAGTGAAGAAGGGGAGGCCCTCAGGGAGCCTAACTGGAGGCCACTTCCTTGTGACCTGAGCTGCTGCTGAGCTCCTGTCAGGAGCATCGGATCAGGAGCGGAGCAAACAGAAGATGGAGTCCTGTCCCCTCCTTGTCTGTGGCACTGCATGTCATTGTCCCCTCCCTGCATCACTGAGGTGGCTGGAGGGACGGGATATCCACTGCTCAGATCTCCTCAGATCTACACCCACTCCCGTGGGGTAGGGAAAGGAAGCCCTTCAGGCAGCAGCTCCTCCTGGACCCCAAGCTTGGGCCACATGTAGGAGCTTTTGGTTTGCTCTACAGGGTAGTGGAGCTCTCAGCAGCACCAAAGAAAACACTCCTTCGGTCACCCTGGGAATTTCTCTCCCAGTCACTTTGGGCTTCTGGGAAACTTCAACACTGAATCACCTTTCTCACCTCCTGGAGGCTAGACCAGGGTGCGGCTGGTGGCTGAACAGGGCCTCTTCCCAGTGGTCTTTGCGTGGTGGAGGAGACTGCAGAGCTCCCCAAAGCCTTCTAGGACTCCAACCTGGGGTCCCTCTTAACAGGGCTCCTCCATGGCCCAATTGCTTCTGATGGCACCATCTCCTGTGCCACCATGTTGAGAGTTAGGGTCTCAAGATAGGAAACTTGGGGAGACCACGCCTTCCCCCCCACAGCCCTGGGATGCCATCCAGCTCAGGCTGGGCTCATACACTTGTAGCAGCTAGCCGGGCCTGTCCACATGTTGCTGTGAGCATAGGCTCACACTGCTCTGCTCCCTGCTGGTGGGGTGCCTAGCATGGTGTGGGGACGCCATGAGCTTACATCGGCACAACTGTGGGATGAAGCTGGTGGAGAGCTAGACTCCTCTCTGGAAGCCAGGGCTTCCTCCCCGGCCATCCACCCAGCTCCCCGTCAGGTCATCACTGTCCTTGGTGCTTGGCATGGCTTCAGGGGACACAGGGTGGCAGAAGCCCCTGGGCCAGGGGGTTCTAACCCAGGACACTGAGGTCTGCTCCAAGTCAGCCCAGGGCAGAGCTGGCATCTCCGTTGGTACAGCTCCACGCCTGGCAGGAGTCCCTTGTCTTCTCACCCCTTGTCAGCAAACTGAGGCCTGGCCTTCTGATAGGCTCACGGCATACAGGCACCATTTGTCCCCATGCTTGTCTGCACCACAGCACAGCTGAGCCTCTGTGCTGGAGACCCTGACATCTGCACTGTGCCTTGGGCCTGAACAGCCACTGACCCTGGCTCTTCACAGAGCCAGTGTCCACAGATCTGTAGCAGCTTATCCTCAAGGAGGGCCAAGAAGGGTCCTTGCCCCTGGCCAGCCCTTGACCCTTCTCCTCACCCCTGCCCACACCTGGCAAGGCTTTCCAGACAGAAACCATGGCCTTGCAGCTCAGGTCAGGCTCCTGATGCAGGGAAACAGATTTCAAAACTATGAACTCTCTTATCCAACAGCCGTGATGATGAGCACCGAAGCACAGCCACTGCTTTGTCCCCAGACTCCTCCAGTGCAAGGAGAGAAACAAGACTTGGAAGAAGATTTAACTTTGACCTATGGTCAATGCTGTCTGGGGAGGAAGCAGCTTTGTGTGGGTCCCTTGCCATTCTGCAGCCCACAGACACCCAGGGGGCAGCACAGTGAGCAGTTGTCAGCTGTGCTCCCTTCTGATCAGTGCTCGAGCTCCTCCCGCTCCTGTGGTCCAGACCGTCAGAGGTGCCAGAGCTTTGAGCTCTGTGGCTCCTTTGGTGACCACTGGCAGCACCCAGCAGGGCACAGGGGCACAGGTGTGTGGGGGGCCCAGGCCGGGAGGATGCATGTCGGCACTGCAGGGAGGGGACAGCAGGACAGGATGTCAGTGGGAGCCTGGGATGGGCAGATGGCATGGGGGCAGGGCCTCTGCTAACGGAAGTAGATGGCACCACATGCTATCACAGCAGGGAAAGGAGTGGGGACTGTCTGGTGTGGACAGGACTGGGAGCGTGGAGTCGGCACAGCAGAGCACATGAATGGCTGTCTGCTCGCACGCTCTGCCCAGCCCCATCCCCATGCCGGCCTCTGCCATCACAGTGACAGTGTGGGTAGAAAGCCGGCTCCCTGTTCTGCTGGGACAGCGCCAGCCACACTTGCCCCATTTTGCCAGCTCAGACAGAGGCCTGGCCAGGTTGAAATTGCATCCTCACAGGGCTTCTCTTCATTGCCAGGACCTGCCCATCCCTCAAGGGCTGGTCCTGGGCTCCCACCCTGCACACCCAAACACACACCCAGCACACCAGCACTTGCACACCCTGCACACTTGCACATAGCCCCACACATCCGCTCACACACCTCGCACACCCACCTGCCCCGTGGTGTACACAAGCGTGGCCAGAATTAAAGTACTAGATCCAGGAAGCCAACAGGGTTAGAGAGCCGAGACTTGGAGGAAACAAGCACTGGTCAGGCGATGATCCCCAAAGGAGGAGAAACCAAGGACAGCTAGGACGCTTTGTGACATAAGAAGTGATGTGTGGGGGACTAGGGCCATGTGGCTCCCCCCTGTCCATCCAGGCAGCACCTCTCCCAGCCGGGGGTAGCACTGCTGGACAGGGCAGCGCCTCTGGGCAGGGCAGCTGGGCAAGTTTCGTCCTCCCGCAGACATCCCCACTGGGAATGTAGTGAGCACAGAATACAGTGTGTGTTTAAATTAAAATATCTGTCTCAGTATGAGACGTGTCCTCACAACTCCCCTGGAAGTCCTCCCCTTCACTCTGGGCACTCTTCCCAGGGTCCCAGCACTGTCGGCAGCAGCCTCGGGGCCCTCTTTCCTGAGGGTCTTGAGTTGTGCTGTCCTGGCTGCCTCAGCGTCCTGCATTGATTTAAAGCATTTCCCTCTCATGATCATTTTGACATTGAGGAAGAGCCAGTGCCAGATCCCATGAGTAAGGTGGATGAGGACTACCCATGGGTTTTTATTTGACAGAAATTGCTGTAAATGGTTCATCAAGGAGATTGACCCCAAAATACATGATGTTTGTGTTAAAAAGTTATTACTGCAAAATATGCACCGCCATTAATCTCCCTCCTCTTCCTTCCTTCCTTCCTTCCTTCCTTCCTTTCTTTCTTTCTTTCTTTCTTTCTTTCTTTCTTTCTTTCTTTCTTTCTTTCCTTCCTCTCTTTCTCTCTTTCTTTCTCTTTATTCTTTTGTGTGGTCCTGGGGCTGACTAGGACCTCTCTCATACTAGCCAAGCACCCTACTTCTGAGCTATACTCCCTGCCCTACACATTACCATGTTCCCCTCAAAGAGCTGACAGTGCCCCTCATTTGAACACCCTTACCCCATGGTTTTGGCAATGTGTCTTTTTCCTGTGTGCATTATTTTTTTATTTAAACATCCACCGTATCTTTCAGTCATTCCTGGTGTTTGCATCAGCAGGTGCAGGCTGCTCCTAGCCCAGGACTTTATGTAGTATTTCATGATGTGTGCTCCTGAACACTTGTGAGTCTTTGTGAAATTATAACAAGTGGGGACAATTTCCAACTGAAATCTTGGAGAATAAAATTGGCAAAATGTCGCCTTGATTTTCCAAAAAGAGAAATATAGAGAATGACAAACTGGATTGTTAATGGTTTCCAAGCTTCAAGAATGGATTATCAAAGAGACACACTTAGAAAAGGGTATGGCGATCACTAGGTGCTCATAGAGTCATGAAAGCTTTTATTTTTGGTTCTGGAGATAAGGTTTAACTATACAGTTCAGGCTGGTCTTGAACTTGCAGCAATCCTCCTGCCTCAGCTTCCCAAGTGCTACAGTTGCAGGTGTGTGCAACCACGCCTGGCCAAGCTTTGCATTTTTGAGTGAGATATGGGAGGGAATGTTCTTGCTACAGGTGTTATCAGTTAGGTGCTGGATAAAGATACACAAAGTCACCTTGAGGGCAAGACAAGGAAATGTCACTTGGGGGATTGTGAAGTGTGATCACCATGCTACCAATCTATAAGGTGAGATCAGTTGCAAAACCACACAGTTTGAAATGAACTCCTGAGAACTCAAGTCAGCGCCCTCTCTGATGACACGTGATCTGGACAGCGCCCTGTGCCCCAGGGCCCCACACCCAATGCCCCAGACTACTTTGCTGTCTCCAGGCCTCACCCTCCTGTGCACACACAGCAGGGCGCCCTCATCCTTAGTGGCCAGAGCGGCCCTCATGAGGACTCCAATTCATGCTGGTTCTCTTGCCTCTGCCCGCAGAAGTCCTCCTGTGGCGTCAGGCAGCTCTCACATCTCTGACCTACCGGAGAGAACTGCAGTCTGGAGCTTGGGGTCCAGGAGTTCATGAACGGGGTCCACCCTCTGTGCAGAACCCCAGCTTTGCAGTGGGCACCCGAGGTCCCCGTCCTCACTCTGATTCCACTGGGGGACAGCTTGGCTTCCTCTGCCCTCCTCTTCCCTCTGTGTGTCACCGCCTCTGTCCCTCTGACTGTCCGGGAACCCTGCACAGCCTTCTGCTCGCCTTCCAATCTAGGTTGGGACCTGCCCAGCCTCTCCTCAGGGCAAGTGGCACTGTCACCTGTGCCCCCTCTGAGGCCTAGGACCCCATCCACCGCAGAGCTGGCTGCCTGCACCTGCCTCTGCCCAACTGCGAATCACAGAGACTCAGAGACTGGAGTCCACTGGCCAGAGGCCCGCGGCCAGGGGCTGCCACCTTCAAGCTCACTGGAAGAAAGCCACTGGGTAAATACAAAATGTGTTGTTACTACAGGGAAGAAAACTTTAGCTCAGGGTCTGTAATCAGGGAGCAAATATAGTGTCTGATGGCTTTGGTGACAGGATTTCTATGGCAATGGGCAGACAGTAAGTCCATGGACTGACATGGTATAAATGACCTGATTTTTATGGTTGGGTCAGAATCCTCTGTATTTTTAGTTTTAAGTTCTTCTGGTTCCTCTTTCCACCACTCCCCAACTCTATTTTTAGGTAAATTGTAATAGGGTGAGTGTCAGGTTAACAGCTCCTAAAGTAATACCCTTAGTGTTTTCTTGGAGGATCACTGGCCCTGAATGGTCTGGGCTCGCTTTCTTCTTGCTGAGGCTGGATCCAGCAGGGAAGCCACCCTGGGCTGTGGGGCCCCCGAATTACAAGGCCCCATGTGGGCTGCCTCCTGCAGCTGGGAAAGAGCTCAGAATTCTTCAGGAGAAGCGCCGATCCGGGTTCAAGTCTTGGAAAGTAAGTGAAGAAGGGAACAGTTATAAAATACTTTAATGTGTTTATCTGCATATTTTCGGTCTACCCATAATGTTCTGAGAATTTAAATGGTTTAAGAAAATCACTTTTTAAAATCAGGAATATTGTTCTTGGGGACTGGTTCAGCCACGCAGGCTCCTCTGGCTCTGGGCTATCGATTTGTGTGTTGATTTTCACTGTGTGTTCTAGTGTCCCGTCACAGAACTTTTTACCCAGACGCCACTCTGCCTTGTGCCAAAGGGTGGAGCAGACAGAAGGAACCGTTGGGTTTCCTTCTCTGCTCCATCAGCCACAAGGCAGCAAGTTGCTAAGCCCCCACTGCACCTGCCTCAGTTTCCCCTAGTGTGATAACGAAGAAATAGCTGAAAGGATTAGAAATTCAACATATTTTCCCTCAGATGACACATTTAAAGGGTGGGGAGCAGGCATACACTGAAGGCGTCTCCGATTTTAAAATCCTTTACTTTATTCTCACAATGGGTCTGTCCTGAGGCAAACCCTCACCCTGGTGGCTGTGCCTAAAGAGTTCCCCTATTCAGTGTGTTTCTCTTGTCTCACTGGGCGTGGCTCTGTCCCAGGAGCTTGGGGCTCCCATTCCGAGTTGAATGTACCCACTGCACTCTCAGAACATGGAGCTTCCAGGCATGTACCTGTGCTTATTTAGTGGATAACGGATTTTCAGCAGTGTTTTACTGTAGTGCTACAGGCTCGTTACTTCTATCCTATGGGTGTGGGTTTTGGTTTAAATATAAACTCTTCTCTGCTAATGCCACTAGTAAATAAAAATTGAAATATGATAAGCGGACATGTTTACTTTTCCTGCTGATCTGATCATCTGAATTTGTGAGTTTGGCTGGAAGTATTTATGTGTCAGTGGCAGGAGGCGCAGGGCGGCAGGCCACAACTGCGCTGCGGGGACCAGTGGGGCCGCCTCTCGGTGCTTGCTGCTGTCAAGGCTGTTGCACCCTAGCTTGTGTTGATGTGACTATATCAGCATTCACTGTGGTTTAAATCCATGAATGCTACCTGGAAACACTTCCCGCTTCTTTGATTTGAAAACTGGACTTGTGGGGATTTTTTGTGTCAGATCCCATCTTTCTTGGAAGCAGACATCCTGAGCATAGCACAAACTGGAAAGATGGGGACATTGTCCCTGCCCATCACTGCAGAGGACAGTCTGGAGGATGCATGAGAGTTCCCAGGCCAGTTGAGAGGTCCTGGGGGAAATCTGTGACACTCGCTGTGCGCGGAAGAGTCAGTGCTTGGAAGGAGCCCAGCACGTCCTCGCTGAGCAGGGGTGGGCCTGGGGCTGAGCTCCGGCTCCAGCCGCACCACCAGCAGGGCTCCTCAGGGCCTCTCCTGTGGGGTGGCCCTCAGGGCTCCCAGCTTCCCAGCCCCCCACACATCTGTTCCCCAAGTGACAAAGCAAACTGCCCGCGGGGCTGGAGCGGCTGCCGCCAGCACACATGGCCCACATGTGACGCTGCGGTCTTCTGCATTTCGACACATTCCTCTGGGACACAGGGACAGCAGTGTTCAGCAGTCACTGCAGAAGGCTCCGTGGCTGCCAGACAGCTTGGAGCTGCAGGAAACCTCCTGTGGGTTCCCTGGAAGCTTTGCATTCTTCAGCAGCCGACAGCCCTCCAGTAGCGCTGTGCAAACAGGCCAGGCTCTGCAGTGGGGAGCCTCCCTGGTGATGAGGGGACCCCAGAAAAGCCAGGAGGGACAGGGACACCAACAAACCAGGCTGCCCGCCTCATCGATGAGCTGCAGAGCTGCAGGGCAGGGCAGACAGGATCGCATGGGGATCCGGGGAGGAGGGAACCTCAGGGGCCTCACTTCCTCTGCCCCATCCAAGCCCACCTCGCCCGCCTCGGCCCCTCCACCCTGCAGGGTTTGTGTTCAGCATCAAATTAAGTGTTCATGACAGCTAACCACAAGTTATTAAATGTGATTCACCGCCACATCTCTGCGCCTTCCTTGCTGGTGGGTCAGAGTAACCGCTTAGACAAACCATTTGATTCATGGCATCCATACAAAGAGCCTTTCAGAAAGGGAGAGAGGCCTTCTCAGCCCTTAGCTGAAAATCGTTTTATTTCCACGATTCTCTTAAACAGGTCAGGAAGCTGAATGAAACCCCAAATCCTTTCTGACTGCTTAGCTGTGAAGTCTCTAAAACATTTCAGAGCTGGGGAGCAGGGGCTGTGGATTGCCACGTCAGCGGAAATTTAAGAAATCAGTGTCAGAAGCAAATTCATGTTTGACAAGTGAGACCAGCGGTCTGCGGCCCTGAGAAGGTGGATCTTTTCGTGTTTAATGCTCCTAATAATCGGGTTTGCTGTCGCAGACAGGGGTGTTGTCTGGCAGCTCAGCGCCGTGTGGAGAGGTGAGGAACTGCGGCTGCTGCTGTGCTCTTCCTGGCTTCTCCTGGCTCGCATCTGCGACGGTGGGCACCAGTCACTGGGGGTCAGACACCCGGGCCCCCTGCCTGGATGAGGGCCCACTTAGCAGGGTGTTAGGTGCGGCCTTGCCCTCGCCCACCTCGTTAGTACCTTGAAAGGTCCCCGACTCAGAAGCCCAGGGGCCTCCCTCACCCTCAGCTTGACCATGTGTCCTTGCTGTTATGCCCTGGACAGGTCCTAGTGTACACACACCCTGGCCTTCACATTTCAGGGCAGAGTGTGGAGAGTGGCCATCTGTTTACAGCTGGCATCCAGATCTGATAGGTTGCAGAGGAGTCTCAGGCTGATTGAGTTTAAGAGGGGCACTGAGTTTGTGTGGGATAAATTCAGATCTAACTTGTCATCTCTGTGCCAAGAGCATGCAATTCATTTTCTTATTACCAACATAGACTATTAGAAAATAAGTTAGCTATGTAACAAATTGAAGTCTAAGAAAATATCCATATTAGGAAACCTAGTTCGATGATTAAATTAAGCAAGGATTACTTTGGCGTGAATAATTCCACAATCTGCTTTTCTGTCCTGAAAAGTGAGTTCAGCAAGGCATGGTTGTGCTCATAATATCTAACAGCTTGGTTTTCAGGGTTTCGGGTTCCTGCCCTCGCTATCAGCAGCCCACTCATCTTGTGTTAGTTTCACCTCGGTGTCATTTGTATTGCGGAGGAACGGGGTAGAGTCAAGCAGAAGTCTCCCTGGAGGGCCAGATCCGCTCCACACAAGCCAGCTCGTCCACGCCCCTCGCCGTTCCCCAAGTGCACTCAGCACCCAAGGGAGGAGGTAGAAGAGGGAATGTCATTAAAGGTCCCTTGACACACAAGGAAAGCACAGTCAGAGCACAGACACCCAAGATTCACGGGGTTACAGAAAAACCGAGTTTCCTGTTTCAGGCTCAAGCTACAAACCTTTCTGTTTCTGTTCTTCTTGAAAAGTCCAAATGACTTCACTCTTCTCAATTTTAAATAAAGTGGGGAAACTATAAAATCTTTGATGAGTTCATATATTGCTAAATCATCATTCTTTTAAAAAATAATGTTTATTTTAGTTCACTTACCATATATTGGCCCAGAATGTATGCTGCAAGTATTCTGTTGCTATTGTTGTTGTTGTAGTGAATGCTGACAAGTTTCTTTGGTTTTTTTTTTTTTATTATTGTTCTTTTCCTCAAATATGGAGCTAAAAGTAAACCTTAAACACTGGAAGGCTTGGATTACAGTAATCAGCATTTTTAGGGTAATTTAATAAAAGAGTTTATGCTATTTAAAAGGAGGAAAGCAATCTTCACTCAGAAAGCAATTCCACTAATAATAATAAAGTGATTGGCAGACAAAGGAATGATTGGGGGTCTTTTGCTTTGTCTGAAAGGCCTAACCAAGGGCTTGCTTTAAATTGGTAACTTTCTGCCCCTCACTAATGCTGGATGCAGTCTACTCAGCCAACAGGTCAGAGTTCAAAATCATCCAACTCATGTGATGAGTATTAGAGGAATAAGAAACTTGGAAGGACCATTAATTCAAAAAATCTCTATTACAAGTTGCCAACATTTGTAGTATTTTAGGATTCATGATAGCTTCACCTGAGTGCTGAGGTGGAGCTGGGAAGTCGGACACATCTGGGGTGAAGCACATGTTCCACTGACTCCTCCTGTGTGCCCATCTCTCCTGGATGCCAGAGTTCAGCTGCCTATGTGACCTTCATACACTCTGAGCCCTTGGGAGGAACCATGAGAAAAAGTGTCTAGAAAGTGTGCTAAATAGAATTCATTCATTCCAATAAGTCAATAAGGGCCTAGGAAGGAAGAGGGGACTACCGGCCTTGCCGTTGGTCTAACACCTAGTAGGAACCACAGGAGCCCGGCGAAGGCTGGTAAAGGAGAAGCAGGGTCAAAGGCCAACGAAGAAGGCTGCAGGGAGCTTGGTGTAGCATGTGCAGAGGGAGGGAGGGAAAGAAGAGAGGGAGGAAAGGAGGTCAGGGAGAGGAGGGAGGAAGGAAGGAGTGGACTGAAGGAGGAGTGAAGCTGCCTGGTCAGGGATGTGCCGTGGGCCAAGGGTCTCTCCACAGCCATCCTAGGTGGGTGCCATCTTTGCACCTCCACAGGGAAGGACGTTGACCCCTGAGATCTCACACCCAGGCAGAGCAGAGCCAGAGTCGCACCCAGATGTCTGGCAGGCGAGCCCCGCTTTCTACTGCTTTGTGGAGACACCAAGACAGATGATCCACCCTTGCTGCTGGGGGTTTGGTCTGCTGTGTGAAGAAGGGACGCCATGCAAGTACTCCAGTGGCCCCAGAGGGGAGCGTGCAGCTGCCAGCAGTGTGGACCACGAGCCAGACAGGGGCCGAGCCAGGATGGGGAGGGCACAGGCAGAAGTGAGTGCTTTAGAACACATGCATTTAGGGGCAGAAGCAAGATGGTGTCACAGTTGGCAGGATGTAGAGCTTCCTCTTCCTCCTGCTCTTCCTCCTCCCCCACTTCCTCTTCTTCTTCCTCCTCCTTCTCCCTCCTTTTCTCCGTCTCCCCCATCCCCATTTCCAGCTAAGAGGGTAGTTATCTCCCATGCTTCAAAGTCATAGCACAAGGACAGGGTTGGGTACTCCAGCTGAAAGCCAGCCCTGTGCCCCAGCTATGCTCAGGGCACCCTCCTTACTGATCATCCTTCTGCAAGTCCTTCTAAGAGGCCATTGGTGCATCTGTCCAAGGGGCAGAACGGACCAACTTGTCCTTGCTTGGAGAAGTCAGGAGCCCTGGTGACAGTGGTGACGTCAGTGGCATCGACAGGTACCTGAGTTCTCCTGGGGAAGAGGAAAGGAGGAGGGTAGCCACGGGTACCCGGATCTGCCAGGTGGCCACGCCCTTCCCCGGACCTTTGCCTGCACAGGGGCAGAGGCACCCTCCAGGGGGACAGCAGAGTCATGGCCGGGACTGTGTTGCCTTGTGGGGTGGGGATGGGGGTGAAGAGCAGAATACTGATGGTGCCTGAAAGACTGGGTATTTCCCAGTGTTCGCCGGCGGGTTTCTGGCCGCAGCTCCACTGAGGTGGTAAAGGCGACATCTCCCCATGGCTTGCCAGCATCTGTATTTTCTGACAGCCAAATGGGCTGGAGGTGGGAGATCTCTCATTTAAAGTGCATTTTCAAGACATCTAGCAAGGAGGAACATCTCTCTGTATGCTTCTTGACCACTTATATTTTATAAATGAGGAATAATAATTTTCCCAATACTGCACAGATAATAGTGAGAAAAATCAGACCCCAAGTCAAACAGAAGTCCATCACCTCTCATCTTTCATTTCAACCTCCTTAGCCTCCAGGTCATGGTGAGTTAGGGCTTTCCTAACCCGACCCTTGGTCAACTTCCCACCTTGTCTAACTTGCTCACGTTCGAGACTTGGACATGGCCACTCTCCAGGTTTGTTGATTTCCCTCCTGGCATCCCTCTGCACCTGCAGTTGTCCCGTGCTTTGGAGCTTAGCATAAAATGAGCTGAAGTCTCCTCCTACCAGGTGTGTTTTAGGTCCTTGTTCACTGTTCCCACCCACCCTCCATGCCTGCGACTGTTCCAGCTGCCGCCTGACAGGCAACTGCACTTCGGGCTGAGATGGCACCAATGTATTTGCTTCTGTAGGGCAGAGAAGTGAGGTTGAAAGCAGTGGGGCTTCTTGGGTGGCATCAGGGGGGCTGTCCTGCCTGGCCGGGAGCTGCCCCTCCCCCACCATCCTCTCAAAGGACCTGTGGAGTTGTAGAGGCCCCTGAAGGTAGGGCCACCCCCCACCTAGAGCCTTCTCCATGCCAGGCTCCCTCCCCACTGACCCAGCTATGTTAACAGAGGGGATGCCACATGTGGGGCAGGTGCCGGCTGGACCCTTGGCTTGTATCCCTCTCTTGTTTGCCCACTGCCATCACCCTGACCCCAGAAGGACCTGGCTGTGATCCTCCCTGTTTCAAAGCTGAGGAAGCCGGGTCACGGGGATGTTGAGAGGCTTGGCCCACAGGCATGCACAGCAAGCCCAGAGGAAGGCCTGCACCATCTCCACCCCAGCAACAGCCCTTCCGCCCCAGCCCCAGGTGGGCAGTGCCTTGGTCCCGGCCCAGTGTGCCATCATAAGTGGCTTTTGTGGAATGCCGCACCAGCTCACCCTCTCCCCCAACCCTCCCTGGCCCCAGGGCCTTCGCACAGGAGCTTGGGCCTCTCCACAAGCCTGGTAAGAAGAGAGGCTAGAGAAGCAGGAAAGGACTTGACTCACTCGAGGAAGGCCCAGATGTAATCCTAGCCATAGGAGGGGATCAGGCCACAGTGCACCAACTAGCACGGTGGCTGGCGGAGCCTGAAGGACATGGTCAGCCAATGTGGTCAGTGGGCAGGGAGGGAGAGGGGCCAAGCTGCCATGCAGAGCCCAAGGCCAAACGGGCCCCTAGCTGCACCTAGGTCCCCAAACATGGTAAACAAATTGCCCAGCGGGACATACCCTCTCTCCTGGCTTCAGCTGCAGCCTCACCGCAACTCTGAAGGCTGGAACAGTCAGGGTGCTTGGCCTCTAGCTACCTCTACCGGCTTGTGGCCCAGAAGACCACGGCCCCAGCTTTGGCTTCCGACACCAGCTGTGGCCCTGCTGGCCACCCACGGGCTCTCTGTGGCCCTCGTTTCTCACAGCCCAGCTCAGGTTGAGGCCTGCTCCCCGCTTGGCAGCAGCTCAGGTCCCACATGGGCTGCCAGAAGACTCGTGCCCTGCACGGAGGGCCTCAAGGCCCTGCTCAGGGCTGTGCTGGCCCCTCTATCTGCTCAGGTTGTACTGCTGTCCTCTGCTGGCCCTGGTGTCGCCTCTTCCTTGGTCCCTCCCTGGGGGCCTCTTGCCATCTCTCAGCACCAGGCCACCTTGTCCCTTGGCAGTGTCTGTGCTGTTGGAAGTTTCTGCGTTTCTGACTGAATCAGAGCAGCAGCTATGTGGGAGAGGACGGAGCTGAACGTGGTGCTTCCCTCCTCCCACACAGGAATCCAGAGGCGCGGTGACACTGAGGGAGGCTGTGCTCTCCAAAGATGCCTCAGAGACTAGGCCACGTGCCTGAGCAGTGGCCGATCTGCAACCTCAGAAGTGGCAGCGCCCCGTGGGCATCATGCCCTCCCACACCACCCGGACCTGTGTGCGAGGCTGCTTGGTGCACCCCCGCCACATGACTTTATGAAAACCAGACTTGGTGCAGTGTTCTAAGCTTTGCTGCATCAAAAAGAAATTTAAATATTTTCATTTAATGTGGAAATATTTTTAGATGATGAAGATGATTAAGTGTTGAAAATGTAGCGATCTGTTTGGCACCAAGAGAAAAGAAATATGAAGAATTTTTAATAAAAATCTGACCACAATGGTGTTGGAACACAATCTGTCTGAAATACAAGACAGATACTTTATCCCACAGGCTAAGTTGACTTTACTAATAGTTTTGGACAGTTACAGGTGTAATTTTAGCTACCAGAGGGAACACAAATTGTGTTATAAGAATGCAATAGAAACAATGGGAAATACACTTAAAGTTTTCAAAAAATTGAAAATAAAGTTAGCAGAGCTAATACAAAGCATATTTTCGTAGCCTTTCACCAACAATGTATGTGAATCCAAACCATTATGAAAATCAGATTTATATGCTGGGCTTCTCATGTAAAGAGTGTGAAGACTGTTTGCACTGTGAGCTCTAGCTGTAAACATTCCACAAAGCACGCAGTTAACAGAATTATTCTTGATATGTTGGCTTATAGAATTAAATCTTTAAGGAAACTCTAGGAAAGGGAAGGAAAGAAAAAGGGAGGGAGGGAGGGAGGGAGGGAAAGAAAGAAAAGAAGGAAGGAAGGAAGGAAGGAAGGAAGGAAGGAAGGAAGGAAGGAAGGAAAGAGTTGAGGGTACGACCTGGAGCGAGGCTGCTGCCTGTCTTCCTTGGGTCTGTAAGGCCGGCGAGGATGCCTCTATTTCTTGCCTTCGTGGCTTTAATTTACCATTGTGCGATGCACTATGTGTGAGGAAAATATGTGGAAAGAAAGCTTTTACGTGTTTTTTTTATTACAAAAATTTCAGTGTCCCCAGCCCATGCATGCTCCTAAAATAACAAAGCAGTTGTGTGTGTGTGCAGGCTAGAAGGAAAACTCTGGGCAAGGAAACTGATTTAAGTTTCAAGTTTCCAAGGATCTATTTAAATGACAGCAAGAAAAAAAACATTGAAAAAGTGATGAAAAATATCCCAGCAGGATCCTGTCAGAAAGCCACCTCACTTCCGGTGGTTTAACTTGTGTAATGTAATTTCCACAGCCTTTCCAGTATGTGGGTGCCCTAGCTGCCAGCGACAGTCTCAAGACTCAGAATCTAATGCTCTGCTGGGCTGGGCGGTGGCAGGAGTTTCCCGAAGAGTCTGGTAATTGCCCATTCTGGACTCAAAACCAGTGACAGGGAATCATCATCTCCTTCCCTGAGTGACACTGGCATGCAGTCTGAACCAGGCACTGGAAGAGACAGATGAGTGTGTCACCTCAGAAAGCATCTACACACCGGCAGCAGCGCTGTCAACAGCTGCAGGTATTCTGGGTAGAGCCGCTGGAAGGCAAAGGTTGTGTCCACCCTCACAGGCTCTGACCCAGGAGCTCTGGACCTGGCATGTACCAGGAAAGACACAACTGAGCACTATCTGTCCTTCCTTGAGTTGTCCCCGGACAGCAGCCCCTGGCAGTGCTACTGACCACTGGTGACATGTGCACAGCCCGGCTGTACCTGATGACTTTCTCCTCCCACCTCAAAGGGTTGCCTGGCCTTGGGTGCCCCATCCCATGGGAGTTACCTTGCAAGTGTCCTTGCTGCGTGGAAATCCTTCCAACTGCACAGAGAAGCAAGCCACCCTGCAGGTGCAGACGTGGTCCCCTAGGCGACCGCACTGGGAGGCAGCCTCAGGGCAACTCGGTGGCATTTCTGGGATTGTGCTCTTGACTCCAGCAGCGCAGGACAGAAAAGCAGCAGCACAGAGTGAGCAGAGACACCTTTGTCTTCTTATGTCTGCAGAAAGCGTTGAGCTCATGACAGCTTAGAAAGGGATTCAGTCCTGCCACCCTCACTGCTTCCCTCCTTGCTTCGTCCCTCGAGCTGGATGGATCTGCACAGGGGAGGTGGGAAGGTGTTTGTGGGAGCCACACCCTCTCCAGGGTCTCACTGGGGGCAGAGTTTTCCTTTGAAGTCTTGGCCAATACTCAGAATAGGAGGAAATGACTCTTACAACTAGTTTTCAAAGTATGAAGCCTGGTACGGAGGCCTGTGCTTGCATGGATGGCTCTGAGTGAAGGGGAACCGTGTTAGGCTACACATCAAATACGTACTGTAGTGAAGGTGCATGAGGACAAAGCTTTTCATAAAGTAACCCAGGTTTAATAATCAAGTAAGAAAACTCAAACAGCTGCTCAATCACAGTATGTACCCATCTTCCCAGACACACGTGTAGGGATGAAATTCTCCTCACCCAGTGCACAAGCGCGTGCAGTGCAGGAGGCAGAGTCAGTGAGATGAAGTCTATGCTTGGGAACCACATGATCAATGGTGAAAAATATCCCTACAGGTCCCAGGAGTGTGATGCCACAGAAGGGGACCAAATCTTGAGCCCTTTGAGAAGCCTGTTTCCCACCTGGAATCTCACCCCTACAGAACCATTGCCTTGATCCCGTTGGTGCGGGGTCCATGCCCCCTCTGGTGTATCACCGTGTTAGGGACAGAGTTCCTGCGATGAGTCCTCCCAGGTTCTGGCTCCAGCTCAGCACCTTGGGCCTTCTGGCCTTAGTTGTGAAGATCCATGAGAACAGTCGTAGATGGGACCCACTCACTACAGGATTTCAGAGTCCACAGCATGAACAACTGCATCTTCTAACAAGAGAAGTGGTTCTTACATGAATCATACCATCTCGCACTCCTGCCCACCCAGAGAAACACCACTGGAGTAACTGTAAAGGCCAGACTCGAGAAAATTCATGGAGCTTGGAGCAGAAGACTGAGTCACTCAATGGCTGCCTCTGTGGGGGTTGCTGGGTACACAGATTCTGTGGTGGGCCACGTTGAGGCCATTATGGTGACACCTCCTGGGGACCTCAGGCTCAGCTTAAAGAAGAGGTGACAGTTGTGGGCAGAGTAGGAGCTCACTGCTTCCCCTCAACTCTGTGTTCCTATTTAAGACCTCTCCACAGCTTGGCTGGTTCTCAGTGCCCAGTAAGTAAGGAGCGAGGCCTGCACTTGCTTTTGTCTCAGAAAGACTATCAACAAACCCAGATGTCAGTGCCTATTGCATGGGCTCCAACCCGCACCTTTGGCTCACAGCCCTCAGGAGAACCTCTGTGCTGCATGGGTCCTCAGGGCCCACTGGCTGCCAGCACCCTGGGCTCCTGAGTCTCAGTGGGAAATCCCACCATTACCCTGCTAAAGGGCGTGTTACCGAGTTGTAATTTCTGTTTGGAATGAAAAGTAGAGCTAACTTGTTTCTGTGGGCTTCTCTAGAGAT
This sequence comes from Dinomys branickii, assembly GCA_004027595.1. Classification (NCBI taxonomy): domain Eukaryota; kingdom Metazoa; phylum Chordata; class Mammalia; order Rodentia; family Dinomyidae; genus Dinomys; species Dinomys branickii. The sequence goes on along the minus strand of PVLD010016454.1, from coordinate 492 downwards.
ATGTAAAACCCAAGCTGGAGTGATGGAAAGCAAACACTGGAGAAGGCGCGTAATTGGGGGTGCACACGCAAAATGGGGGAGGCTGGTTCCACAAAGTAGGGAGGACTCTGTGTTCAAAGCAGAGAGAGTGCGCATGCTTCTCCTGCTTTGGGGACCCCCTCCCCAGCAAGAGGGTCCAGGAGTGGCAGGTGAAATGAGAACCACAGCCCGATGAGTCCACAGCCTGAGCCAACCTGATCAACAGTACAACTGCAGCTCCTTCTCAGTGGCGAAGGTCTGCAGCATGGGTAGACCTCAGAGAGTGCCCAGCGTGGGGACATGGAGCTGGCCCGGGGGACCAAGGTCTGCTGGGGATGTCACTGTCACAGGACCATGGGGATGGGGGGGACAGGGAGGGACGAGGACACGGAACACAAATATCCTCCAGAGGGGCAGAGAGGAGAAAACCCAATAAGACAAATGTACCCACTCCCTCAAATATCGGAACACACT
>PVLD010016453.1:0-44965 GCA_004027595.1 Dinomys branickii | reverse complement strand
TGGGACTTTCCCACGTCTCGCCCCGGCAGCCTGGTCCGCCCTACCACATCTCCCCCGGCATCTCAGAGAAATACGCCCAGTTTAAACTTCCCAGCTGAGGTCCCGGCATTCACGCTCGCCAAGTCTGTCTCGAGCTGGTGGTGTTTATTAAGGAGGTTCGCTCCCTTGCTGCTCACCTGGTCGCCATCTTCCCCGGATCAGTAATTCAGTCTTGATTTATGTGGGATCTTCCATACACTTTTCTAAAACAGATGCATCAGTTTGCATCTCTACCAACAGTGCACAAGGATAACTTTTTCTCTACAGCCTTCCCAATATTTATCTGTGATATTTTTGTAATAGTCAGAAGGTATATGAGAAGGTGTGCTATGTCATTAGTCATTAGTAGGTTGACATTAACACTTTTGAAATATATTAAATAATTAAAATATTCTAGGAAATATATATTTGTAAATGTTTTCTGTTGTTTTAGCTTCTGAAAGGCAGTTTCACTAAGTTTAAGAATACCAGTAACTAATTCCCAAGTGAAATTTACATTATTTTCATATCTCTCTACTTAGCACACAAAAAAGAAGTTTAAAGGAATTTTAACCCTTTTCCAATATCTGAATGAATGTAGAATACATTTCTTTTTAATTTCATGATTGAGACATTTTTATGTGACTAGTTCTAGATGTAAGTTTTCTTTTCAGTGATTTTTCTAGTTTTTGGAACACCTTTTCATATTTCCCACCTATTTCTTCCACTGGAAAACTTAGTTCTATTTTTGAACGTTTCATCTTTAATCTTTAATTTCATTTTAATAACCCCAGCTTTGTGTAAGTTACAGTTGCTATCAGGATGTGTTGGCACTACATATGATTACATTCATCACCAGGAGCTGGCCCTTCTGCACATCTGAGTTCCGTTCTTCACTCCCTCTCTCTCCCCAGCTCCCCATCGCTTGTCCCCTTGACGTTGTACAAAATAACTCGCTCCTTGTTTCCCATTCTCTATCTTTAATTTTGCTCTTTATTTTATTTTGGTTTTTTCATATAAAAGAAACCCTGTGGTATTTAACCTTGTGTGTCTGATTTACTTCATTAAGCATTATGGTCTACAGGTGCATCCTTTTTCCATTCCTGTTCCCTGTCTTAGGTGTTATTTTCCCTGAGTCTCTCTGTTCTTTTTATCCTATATTTTGCGAGAATCTCTCATTTGTATCACGAATGCCATTTATTCACTTTTAATCAACTTCAACTTGATTCTCTGTTAAATCCAAATCAAGTTTAGAAGAAAGTGCTTGTTTTTTTAATTTTAAATACTTGCATTTAGAATATTGAGCTTCGTTTGTATTTCACATTAATCTTTTCTTGTGGAGAGTTGCCTTTCTGCTAGCTTTCAAGAATAACAGGCATAGCTTTCTGTGAACTATACCCTCAGGACTTCACATTTATTTACTTACGCTGCAAGGTAAAATGTAAGTATTGTAATTGTTTGAATTTTACCTTCAGGAAGCTGACATGCACTATATAACATAAAATGTTCAGAGAAACCCAGCTTGGATGGGAAACTAAAGAGGATGATGAATCTAGCCCAATATTGGAGGTTGATTGCAACGTAATAGTACTACATTTTACCCTGGTTCCCTTAGTTCATCATTTTAAATGGTCTATGTCTTCCAAGTATGGGTCATGTCTATCCTGCAGCACCACTTAGGTATAGTGGAATGTTTTATATTTAGTACTTAAACAAGGGCTGACATTTTCAAGCTTACTAGTAATAATACAGAAAAGCTCCCTACCATTGGCTCAATGTTCTGTTGGTTTGCAATATTTAAATTATATCTAGAGCTTGAGAACACATTGACAGATGCAGCACAATATTTTGCTTGAGTCAAGAGTGCTGCTTCTCTCTTCAGTTTTGTTTCTGAAAGTGTGTGAAATTATAAACTGCTGAGTACACTGCTTCTCGATGGCTTCGGTCTCCACCCTCCCTACACTGCATCTACCTTGTGGGAGCTTCACTTCTCAGCATGAATGTCAAATGCTCCCCACTTTATATCTTCCTTTCTTAAGAGTGACTGTTGCACAATAAATACAGAAAAGATGAAGAATCAATAGACGGGAAAAAGGAATGATCAATATTCTTGCTAACTAAAAACCTATTCCCTGTAATGGAGTGAGGATTGTGCGTTCTGATCAATAGCAACTGACAAAGACTCTTTAAGCTAACTAGTCTGACTCCCCTGAGTCCTTTCTGATTGGTCCCTATCTTGAGCACCTCTCTCTCTCTCTCTGCCTTTGTAAAATCTGATTAAGAATCTTGATAAATCAGTTTAGTGAAAATCCACTAGACTTGTAGTGGCAGCCTTGTGTGGCAGCCTTCATCTTCTAGCCCTGGCCTGCCTTCAGCAGTCATACTATTTGGTCTATACAGAAACCCCTTGTCTTTTATGGTTCCTCTTATTCGTCTCCCACCCACAGATCCTACCCTTTTCCTTGGTTGTAAATCCCCACTTGCTTTTGTTTGAGTTTGAATTGAGCCCAATCACTCTCTTGCATTATAAGACTCCATTGCAGTTGGCCCTATTACCATGGGAAACTATTGGGCTAAATTTTCTTTAATATAACTCTAAACTAATGTACTTCATGAGGAGATCATTTAATACCATACAACATTTCTCTTGATTTCTAGGCTTATACTGGCAATAAGTCTTTGTCTTTCCTGCATTAATTTTTTCATCAATTCCATGCTTTCAGACTTTCAGAAAAGTTACAGCAGATATCATAAGCCAGCTACTAGTTAAAAATGAAGATTTATTGCACTTTTTCACCTATGAAGCATAGGATTTTTTTTAAATTAAAAGAAAATGTAAATTATTATAATCAGAAAAAGAAAATTGCCATGTATATGTTAATTTATACTTTATATTTCTATAGCTATTCATGTATGAAATGAAAATAGATATGTAGATAGATAATAAAATTTATAAAAATAGGAAGATACACTTTTCTTTTTTCTATAAATTGCATCTTTCCATTGCCAGCATCATTTTCAATGTGTTTTCTTAAAGGGATGTGATAAAAACAGGCTGCAGGAAGGAGGCGCAATTTAAGCAGTCAAAGGGTCACTGTTGAATTGCTCTGCATTATACAATAAAAAAGAAATTAGTGTTTATTTTGTGATACAAGCTTTAAGTTAAAGCACTAAAAATGTCGTATATTGTAGAAGTAGAAAAAAGCAGAGAGGTACTAAAGGTTTAAAATAAGACCTACCTTACAAAAGTGTCTATCTGTATATTTAAAAAAATCATGAAACCAATGCACCAAGAAGTTCTACATGCAGGAAGAATCAGTTTAGTAAACAGAAACAATTGTGCACTAGGCACTATGGCAGAAATTTAAGTGAGAACCAGTACCACATAGGGTATACACCTCAATCCACTAGGAAGCACTTTTCCAAAATTTTTCCAAAATTTCCTTTCATCACCACTTTCCACCCCATTCCACCATGTGCAAAAAATCACTATGATGTACACTCAGGGAGAGCTTAAGCCCTCTTCACACCTCGTCTGTCTCTGACATAGCAGTCACTGGCAGGTCCCTGATAATGGCAGAAGTGTACTGCCTTCATGGATGCCGGCATTGGGACAGATAAGGATATTTTCTCTGTGCCAAGAAATGGTGATAACTTAGCCAGACCTTGAAAAAGTTACAGATCACAAGGGAGGCAAATATCTGAAAATGTAACTATGATACGTTGTGCCCAAGGATTTCATATGGGATAAACTAGAGAACATTAGAGGAGGCAGTCCTCATCTTCAACAAAGTGTTGACAGAGAACTTATCACTGCAATAGAGTCTGCTGTAGATTTGGAGAATTTTCCACATGAAACGACAAGGGAAGAAAGTAGAATAACATAATAATAAACTGTCACTCTCCCATAGAGTGACATGAAATAATAAGGCAAATAGCAAAAATCACACACAATAATTGAGAGTTCCTTATATAGCAAGTACTTTACTCAGGACCTCATTGTACGGTCGTTTCGTAACTGCCTCTCCAGCACACCCCACTCTTATTTTCATCCTGCGCTCTGTCCCCAGAGGCTCCTTTGTCCTTGCACTTCAACCTGAGTCCCACCAAGGAGAGCAGGCAGGACACTGACCTCAGGACAGAGAAGAGACATCAGCGTATTGATACTCTGGCCTCTCCCTGCTGGGACCCTGTGTGCTAACTGAGTCCAGCATTTGGAGGACACAACCTTATAGTGAGTTATTTCCATGTATACTTCATTCTAGTTCTGGCAAACACTGCCACAGCACTCACATGGCAACCCCAAGCTCTTGAAAATTTTCATTCTTCCAATTTACACTTTTGAAAATACTTCCTATATCAATTTTTTCTAATTACTCAATTTGGAGTGTCAAGAACTTAGTCCCATTATCTCACTTAATCCTTCATATAATTCAGTCACTTCAGCACCACCACTGCACTCTTGCCAACTGAGTTAGCATTTCTTTGGGGGGGACAGTATTCCTGAGGATGACTGCTGTTTTTGTCCAGATATGATATACGCCACCCACCAGAAATAAAAATATTATTACACCTATTATTTATTAAATGTCTACCCAGAGTGATCTCACCAAACGTGAACCTTGTTCATCCTCAAACATATATTTGAGATGAGTCATCTTATGTTAACTTTAGAAGGAAGAAACTGGTTGCAGAAGGTTAAGTAACTTGCTCAGTTCAAGAAGGCAAATGTGTGTGACTGATGTGGTTTAGACCTGAAGTGTCCCCCAAAACCCTCTGTGTTCGGAAGTTGGTAGGATTATGGGAGCACTATAGCTGCTTGCTGTTAGGCTGGGGGCCTTGGTTAGGAGCAAATCAAGTGGTGAAGAAACAACCCGGAAGGGTGTGTCTTGCTTCCTGGCTCCTCACTCCTCTCTCTTTGCCTCCTGGTAGCCATGAGGTCAGCACCTGCTCTCTGCCCAGGCCTACCCCTTTGCTCTTTCTGCCTTGGAACCAGCCAACTACCTACCAAAACCTTTAAAAACCATATGGCAATCCTCTCCTTCTTTAGGTTGTGCACATCAGTGTTGTGTCTTAGAAACAAGGAAAGTGATTAAAACACCTAAGTCCCCTCTCGCTTGTCAATTGCAATTAAGCTCCCTGAAGGAATGAGTAATAATTGTGAATTGATACCAACTATTTACTTGTTTTTAAGATATATTTTACTTTGTATGCACATACCCCTATATTAGCTTCACTTGGTTTTGAATTTTATATAAATGGAAGATGACACATTTGTGCCATTGAACAAAAACAAGAATTTGTTTATTTTCATGTTCAGAATTTTACTTCATAAATATGCCAAAACTCATTGATTTGTAATATTTACTCAAAATATTTTGAGTCAAATTGCTATGAAATGTTATGAAAATAAAATTGATTCAAAATATTAATAGATATTTGGGTGGCTTCCAGTTTCTGCCTATTTTCAAATCAAACTATTATGAAGACTCTTGTACATTCATCTTAGGAAACACAGGCACATATTTCTGTTGGGTACCTAGCAATATTAGTACTGGCAATATTAGTTAATCAATTATACATACATAAACACTGCCAAGGATATTTCCAAATGCGTAAAAGTTTATGCTGTATACAAGTTCTAGTTCCATGTCCTCATCAGTACTTGGAATCTTTTGTTAATTTTAGACATTCTGGTGGGTGTATTCCATGGTGATTTAATTTGCATTTCCCTGACTACAAATAGTGTTGGACACATTTTCTCTGTGATCTATAGATATTCTGCAGATACTTAGGATATGGTATATACAAGATTTCCAATAAATGTCCACTCTCACTGTGAAGCATTTTCTTTGAAAAAAATATATCTCAAACATTATATAGTTAAATTTATCTGTGTTCACTCATCAGTTAAGTGGTTTGTTTTTAAAAGCCCACTACATCTCATTGTTACAAGGACATTGTTCTATAATATCTTCTAAGGATCATTCACATACATATTTTCCATTAACCTTGAGTTAATTTTCATGTACATAGTGAAGTAAAAACCCTAACATCTAGAAATAAAAATCTTTATTATGTAGCCAGAATACAAGGAAGATGCTATAATACAAACATTACTTATTCTCTTCTCAACTCACAGGTCACATTTTTATTCATAGGAATTTAATCCACTACATTTTTTAACTTGCATTCTCTGCTAGATCCTACAATGTTTCCTTTGTACATATCTTATGTGCACTTACATGTATCCACATAGTCACCACCTACGCTTCTGGCTTTTCAAGACTTCAGTTTGTGTTTCTATGTTCTTTTAAAAAATAAATTATATTTTGTATATTTGAGGTTTACAACATAAATGTTATGGGATCCATGTAGAGAGTAATATGATTACTATGGTGAAACAGGTTAACCTAAGCTGTCATCTTAAAGCTACCTTTTTGTGATTAAAACAATTCACATGTATTCAACAAAGTATTTCCAGTCCATGCAATTTCATTTCTTTTCTGGCAAAGCAATCCAAAAAATCGATAAATAAAAGTTATAATAGTAGCAGTACTAATACAAAAGTATCTCCTTGGTAGATACTTGTACAAAGATGTCCTGCCCCTTGCTGGAGAGGAAGGGTTGCCATGTAGAAACAGAAGACAATCTGATCAACCATGCTTCATTAAGGTTTCCTCAGTTTATTATTACTGTGTCAAAACCATTTTCTTTTCAATCATGTTTTCCTACAACTATTTTTCATCAGCTATAACATAAAAGTACAGTTTTTCCTGATTTGAGAGTCTTCACTTCTAAATGCTCGATGCCAGTAACACTTTGGTTAATCATGGTTTGTTGGACATTTCTCTTACTGTAATCTGTCTTGTGGTATAAATTTGTCAGTCAAGAACACTTCAATGGCTGGAGAAAATGTGCTACTTTTTCTTTCCTTTATTCCCAAGGTTATCCATTCTTTCACCTACAAATTGGAGGTTTCCACAGTATTTGGTCAGGTTTGATCATTTGCTAGAATGGCTTATGAGCCTCAAGGAAAGATATTACACTTACATGTACACATTCGTTATGAAAGCGTACCTCTCAGTAATAGCCAGATGGAAGGACTATATAAGGCTCTGGAGCTTCTGTGCCCTCTCTGGAATCACCACCTTCTCAGCACCTTTACACTTTCAGTGACCTGGAAATTGTCTACGTGCTGACCTTGTGAGGGTTTAGAGGGACTTCACCACATGGGCATGTTTTAATTGGTCATTGCAGCCTCTAGCTTGTCTTCCTTTTCTTAAAGGGAATTAACGGAACTCAATGTCCCAATCCTCTAATGACACAGTTGGTTTGTCTGGCAACCAAACTCCATCCTGAGGTTATCCAGGAGACTCCAGCCCCCAGTCTTCTGGCTAGCATATGCTATGGTCCTCAGAGGGGTTGCATGAGTGTCCCCCAAGGCTTCATGTATTGAAATTTAAATAAAATGTTTAGATTTGAAGAGAGGAAAAATTTAATCTGATTATGGTGCTTAGATGTGGTGCCTTTGGCTGGTGACTTTGATTAGAAAAGATCATCAGGGAAGAGCCCTCATAATTGAAACCTAGTGGCTTTCTAAGAAGAGTGAGAAGGACCAGACATACACACTGGCCACATGATATCATAGGCTATTATGGGACTCTGCTCACAAAAGGGCCATCACAGATCTGCTTCCTTGACCTCATACCTACAGAACCATGGGTCAAAATAAACTTCTTTTTAAAAAATAAATTAGCCTCCCTTAGATATGTTGTTACAATGAAATGTAGGCTAAAACAGCATACCAAAAGACACACTTTTAGGTAGTCTAAGAGTTTCAGTTGTTATATGCCAGGAAATGATAAGAAAAATCAAAACATGTCCAAGAGTCCCTCATGTACCTACCTGCTCCTCAGACACCAAACTCCAAGTATGCTCAAGTTCCCCTTACATAAAATCATATACAACCTATGTTTATCCTCCTATCTGCTTCACATCATCTCTAGATTACTTATAATTCATACTGCAATGTAGATGCTATATAAAGATTTGTCTAGTACATTGTTTACAGAATAATGCCAAGAAAAAAAGGATTTGTACATGGTCAGTACAGACACAGCCATCATTAGCCTAGCAACACAATGCAAGATCTGCGGTTGGCTAAATGCAGATATTGCACCCATGAATATGAAGGGACAACTTTATTTCTTGTGTTACAATATACCAACATCTCATTAGTGTTTTTACCTTTGATTTCTCCAAGATGCAGCCTGCATAATCTCTCATAGCCCAACTTCCAGTTTACTAATTCTGTCTTACAGTGCCCTATCTATTGATGTTTGAATAGCTTTAAAATTTAGAATATTTCTATTTCTATTATTTGTAGAATTTTTTATTCAATAACATCTATAACTTCCTTAATAGTGTTATATGAGTCCATTTCTCTCTTTTTTTTTTTTTTTTTTGGCACTGGGAATCAAACTCATGACACTAGGCTTGCAAGTGATTATGCCACTAAGCTATATCCCCAGCCCAAGTCCATTTCTTGATTATGCTAGCTATACTGTAGCTATGCAAGACATTGGCATTAGGGGAAGCCTAAGAAGAGAGCACAGGCATTCTATGACTGCTCTTCCAACTTTTTTGTAAGTTTAAAAATAGCTCAAAATAATTTACTTAGGTCAACAAATGAACTAGACAGCAATTTGGCATATGTGATTAATATTCTTTCAAAAATCATAAGAATTACTAACTAAAAGACAGCAGATGTCCATTAAAAGTGTGAAATTCTTATTAATAATTCAGTTCCATATGCAGAAACCATACCCAGAATATTAAGAGAGGACACAGACTAATTATGACTTTCAAACAATTTCAGTAATGGAAAAACAAATATCTAAGGCCATTGTTTTTACATTTTCCTCAGAAATGTAGAGCTCAAAATCAGTAGCTCCTGTACTGGCTTATTTTTGGTCATTTTACTCTATTATCTTATCTTTTCATTAATAGCATTAAGTATTGTTAAATGGAAAATGTCACAAATAACATCTTCTTCATAAAGGTATAAATATTATCTTGCAAATCAGCCAAATGAAGGGTAATTAAATTTTCACAGAATCATTGCAAAGCAGGTGTGTGGGCCCTCTCTTTTTTAATACAGCCCCACCCCCACCCTTCCTTTATCTTGCTTCATTTCCTGCACTGATATTTCTTTGAATGGTTGCCTCTGTCAGAATTTAGAACAAAGTAGACTGTAAGAATAGTACTTGGGCTACTTCAAAAACCAGTACCAAGTTAGTTGAAGTGCTCTTGACCTGTTTTCCGGGTAATGAATCCAAAAGACAGACACCGGAATTTCTTCTTCCATCTCCTTACTTTGATTAGCACGTGTGAAGTATGGACACTTTTCCTTTCCACGGCTCATGCTACTACAGGCGATACATTTTCAAGTACCCTAGCGCAATGAGAGAAGCTCAGTGGAAGTCTGAGTTAGGAACCTGAGGAAGTGCTGCACACTCGCACACGGAATATGCAGTGGCATACGCGTGCGCGCGCGCGCGCGCGCGCGCACACACACACACACACACACACACACACGCACCACGGAGTGGCGCCAAGATGGCAAGCTTTCTTCCCTGACACCTCCATTTCAAAAGACAGCTGTGGTCTGTTGCTTTCTGAGGAGTCCGAGTCTCTGTTCACATCACAAGTGATATTCACCTGCTTCCACAGACACTCAGCCACCCCGCCTTTTGCCCGCTCTGTGAGCCATCTTAAAAAGATCCAGCTCATTTCTCTTAATCAGTAGCAATGACTTTCAGCACAGTCTGATGGCACCAATTGATGAAGTAAGTCAAGAGGGAGAAGCTAATCATGAAGGATGTGCTGTGTGCCTGGTGTGTGTTATTTATAGAAATTTCAACAGACAAGAAGAATACATTAACATTATTAAGCTTCATCTACCCTGAGATTCTCAGTTCTTGTTAGTGGCAAATTCTCCCTTAGCTGCTTCTATATGATTCGGTATTAACTCATGCTATATTTATTTTTGTTAAAATTGTACCTGTTTCCTCACCTTTTCTTCCTGCTCTAAAAATGCAGACGTGCGTGCTTAAAAATCACCAAAAGTATGCACAAAGCGCAAAAGAACAGAAAGATAATAGGGAGTAGTGAGGGAAGGGGCTAGAGAGGAGAGAGGGAAAGTGCATAAAGAAGAAACTACGGTTTTGCTTGTACATCACTACCTCCACATTATATCCTTCAAATATGTACTAATAAGCAAAATGATCTAAAATAAAAATGATCTCCTTAAGTTCTCATCTGGATTTCCACAGCAAGGCATGGCAGGAGGAAAGAAAGTCAAGATGACCTAGAGGTCAGGGTCGGGCAACGGGAACAGCGCTGTCTTTTCTTAATTAAAAGAATTTTATTAATTTAAAAACCACATTAATTTCCAAAAACTGTCATAATAAAAATCAATTTAGCAGCAATGATATATGTGAAAAAGCAGACACATGCACAGTACCAATCCCCCACAGTGAAGGTAGTCATTGTCATTGTGTACTGCAACCTTGTACTAATAAAAATTAAAATTAAAGTAAAACAAAATCCTGCACAACATTCATTTCACTAAAAGTGGATTTAATAAAGAAATTTAACCAAAGGCAGAACAAAGGTAAAAGGAAATTATCTAAGGAGAAAACTAGAAAGTATAGACACAAACAAGAAGTAGGAACGCAAAAGACAGTGAAACTGCGTGGAGAATGAATTTTAATGGTGAAACGCAGAGCCAGTTTCCGATTCCTGGTCAGGGGAGCGGTCCTCCTCACCGGTGACAGCGCATCGCTCTCGCCTTTTGGCCATCATTTCCCCCAGATAGAGCGCCTATCCCACAAAAGCGTGCTGGATTTCCCATTCTCTAGGTAATTAATTAGAACAATTCACCTGCCTGACTCATGGTATCCGTCGTGATGGGCTGTGACCCCAGGTCTTTTTTTAATCTATAGTTTCCCCGTGCCTTCTTCATGTCCTTATTTTGCTTTCAATCTATTTATTGAGGAAACTGACTTGATATCTTTTCAAATAGATCACGGTCAGGATTTGCTAACTACATCTCTATGGTGTCACTTAGCCACTTATTTGTGTATCAATGCTTAGATCTACAATTGTCTTAATGGGTTAGAGTTGAGGCCTTTTTTGGAAAAACTGTTTTACTTGTGGTATTGCATGTTTTCGTTAGGAGATGACAGTAGTTTTTGTGCTAGGTTCCCTGGCTCATTTGTGCCTACCTAAACATTGGTAATTGGATAATTTATTCTGCCGTTCTGCCATTCTCTTTTTATGTATTAGATGGGTCATTTCTATGAGGAGATATCATGGTATCTGCTGTGATGGGCTGTGACCCAGGTCTTTTTTTAATCCGTAGTTTCCTCCTTGCTTTTCCCATGTTCTTATTTTGCTTTCAATCTTTCCTCATAAAATATTTGGTAATGTAAATGTAGAGCTTATAAAAGGGTGAGATGAATGTTGGTTATTTCCCCTTATTATTTTTTCACATGTTACCTAGCAACTTCTAAAAGTGTCCAATAGTATTTTACTTTTTAAATAGCATTATAAGTTCATGGATTTAAAAATATTTAGTTTCAAAATATTGCTGTCATATTCATTGTTCCATTTTTGGCCAAGTAGAACCTCCTCATGATGATTTCTCAAAGCTTTTGAAAGCTTTCTTGCTAGTTGAGACCATACTCTTAAGTGAAGTAAACCAGACTCACATTTGCAAACATCATATTGCCTCTCTAGTGTGAGAAGCTGAAAGAGTAAATAAGATCCAAAATGCACAATAGATGTTATAACATGGGAAGAAAACTATTTACAAGGAATAAGAAACTGAGGTGGGAGAAAGGAGAAAAGTGAAGGAAAAAGCAGAAAAAAAAAAAAAGAAAAAAATATATATATGATAGTTAAGTTAGTTATACTACTAATTTCTCTTAGTTCATTAAAAAACATTTGTATTAATACTGTTTAGATGATTAAATGCCTTTATCTTGTATGCTGAGTAATTTAAAGATAACAATATGCAATGTATTAACCATTGTTATGCTATAATTTTCTTTTGAAACTTTTTTTCTCTTTAAAATAAAATTTTAAAAAATGAGATGCACTGAACATATCTTAAGTAGTTCATGCTTTAGAACTGAAGTCAGCTAGGGTTGGTCAACAGTTCACGGTCAAACTTTAAGAAACACATATACATGTAAGTTGGAAAAGAAGTTCATAGTGATATTCCAATTGTGAATCACAGCTAAATTACAAAGCTACATTCTTAATTATGTAACTTTATTCTCTGCACACTAGCATATGCAGATTTGGAAAATGCATGTGTGGCTGCGGTGCTTACATATTTGTCTGTATTAAAATGATTCAAACAGATATTTCCAATTCAAATTCATAATAAAAACAATTCTATTTAAAGTAAGTGATTGAAATGTTTATACTTTCAGAAAATCTTTACAATGTCTTACATCAACTTGCCAGGTGCTTAAAAAAACTTGGTTTATTTGTGCATAGCAAGCTTCATAAGAATGTTACTTGATTTTTCTTGATCATTAGGTTTTGCTTTATCTGTTCTGAAGCCATTTCTATATTGAAGGTACTAAGCCCGAGAAAATCAGACAACGTTTCAGCTTTATCCAGTAAGACAGATGTACCTGTGATCAGTTTTTCATGCAGATTAGCAGACATTTTGCTTTTTATAGAAATCTCTGATTTCATCAAAAATTGAGAAACTTCTCATTTTATCCAATGATATAATTCAGAACAGGCAGCTAAAAGATTGTATCCATGCATTTCACTTGTGGTTGTGAACTAGTTGTAACATGCTTCTTTAGTATGATCCTATTAAATATATTCATCTGAAGCCACCTTTTCTGAAAGCACAATAAGAAGCTAGTGGAGGAGGAGCTTCATAGAATGTGATTGTATCAAACACAGGCAGATATTCTGCTTCTCATTCTTGTTTCATTTTTTCAGGCCCCTTATAATCACAGCATCTTCAACTTTCATCAATCAGAATCAAGCTTTGCAGTGAGTATTCTAAGCTCTGAATGGCCTTCTTTTAAAAAAAAGTTTCTTGTAGTTATAGGAAACCACAATTTTTTTCCATTTGTATAAAATTGGAATTTGAAAAGCAGAAAATGTGTGTGCACTTAATTTATACTATGAATCTAACCATGGCTTTTTCACTGAAGGTCTCAAAAAAGTCAATCACAAAACATAGATCAAGGTTTCAGTGCACAAAGACAGATTTCTGCAGATCCTCCTCTACCAGGCAAGTAGAAATATTTAATGTGAAAGGTCAGAATCTCCTTATATTTTCATGTAGTCCTGCTGTGGGGACCTGAGGGTCCTAGGTCAAGATTTTTAATCGTAAATAGGAATAGGCCATCTGTGGTGAGCAGAGAGAAAGCTAGAGAACCTATTACTGAAGGTTCACAGCCTCTTTCCACATTTTACTTCCTTTTTAATGTTTCCACCATCCTTTACTGGAAAACATCAGCCCTATAATCAAAAGAAATCATGATATGTTAGAAAAGGATTCCCATTCAGATGTCTCCAACATTTGTACCTTTCCCTTAACTATTTTAATCTACTGTCATGCTCAGAATGGCTATGAACAGAAATGAACAGCAAGAGATAGCACATGATGCTGATATTTCAGAGAAAGTGCCGGAGACGTGGATCTTCACTATGAGGAAGGCGATGAAATGACCCCTCCATCTCACCCTGTTCCTACTACTACAGTTGCTAGCATAGAAACGTATTTTATAAGAAATTCAGCGTGTTCTGCAAGCATGACAATTTCTTTATGCAACAAAATTTGGAACAGATATATTCACCACCCAGCCACATATAAAACATGGCAAGAGATGAGAATGTGAAATCCCAGAGATGGGAAGTCAGGAGACTAATCTCTGTTAATGTTTTATAGTATTTAAATCAGTGCTTCTATAAAGGTCAATTCAAAGAACCTCATACTCATTAGTAGATGAAAATGTTATAATATTACCTTTATCTCTAAAATAACTTTAAAAATAATATCAGATACAACTAACAGAACAAATTTTAATTCTGAAATAGTATGAATTTCAATCTGTTTGCCTTCTTGGAATGGGTGGGTGAGTGATCTGTTAACAGGGAGGTATCTGTTGTTTCTTAATTTATACATCTTTGCCTGGATTTTATGCACTACTCCCCAGAGATGCACTATGGAAAGCGAGAGAAGCCTCCTCCTTGAAATTTAATACTTGTAAACAGTGTCTTATCCAGAAGGTCACCATCTGCAATTAAACATCATTTTAAAAGCCCTAAGGAAATGAAATGCTAAGTGTGACATTCTTTCGATCATGTCTACAGCTTATTAAATTGTGGGAAATAAACATTCTCCTTTTTAAAGCTACAATACTACTATGTTAGTGGTACTTGTTATTTTGGGATCACATTTTTCCTCCTTAATATTTATATTTGGAAAAGTTGTATTTGCCCCCTTCCATTCTAGGTGCATAATGAACGGGATAGAAAACAACGGGTGAAAAATAGATTTTGGATTAATGCTGCAGAAATAATTATTGTATGGTAAAATGTGAAATTACATCCTATTTCTTACTACACATAAAGCAAGTATCTGAATGGTAATACTAAATCAATATTACTTTTAAATTATTTAATGTCATTAGGATCAAATTTATTTTAAAAGATTTCATTAGAAAGAAAATATCAACTTTCTATTCTGATTTTGATAGAATTATTTTAAAGGATTTCATTCAAAATAAACATCAGCTCCCTGTTCTGAATTTTTGGTGAATTATTTGTGAACTGTGGGCCTTTCTGTCCTCTTCACAGGAAAGCAATCACGAAATGCACAAATGTATGATGCCAGTGTTTGAAGACAATGAAAGAACAAAAATTATTTCCTTTCCATGAGAGGAAGGAAATATAGGAGAAAGCTACGTATTTTTGCTAGTTCTCCTTCTAGGGGAACAGTTAAAGAAATCTCAACATAGGGAAATTCATTTTAAATAGAGGAAAGTAACTTTGCTAGTGGAGGAAGTAGAAATCTGAGTGAGGAGTTGAAATGATGGCTGAAATTTCTGCAAGACACCAGTACTAAAGAAACACTCATAGAAAGGGGCATCATAGTTTCATGGGAGTCTCCTGGCATTTTTGCACAAATATCTAACTATGTACATACAAAGCAGTACTTTGTGAGGTGTAGAAAAGATCTATTGAGCCTATTCCACAAACTAAGCAAAGATTCCAATAGACATACAGGTTATAGTTGTAACCTTTGGAATTACAACCTTGTATAGTGGAGAGATCTGACTACCTCGAGCATTGATATAAAACCCAGGAAAATCTGCACTTAAAGATCAGAGCCACTCTGGTCCCAGAACAAGGATAAGGAATTCCCTAGACTTATTCTCAAAAGACGTGAGACCAAATCTTGGTGAGATCAAACCAAGCCACCATAAAGTAACTGTCTTTTAGAATAAAATTTAGTAGTCTTTAAATGAAACAAATCAGACACTCAGCAACATAGCGTTAGCAATATCAATCACGCAATCAATATTCACTACACATATGAACACCTATACAGTGTGACCAATAAATGGGTAGAGGGCAAAACATAAGACAGCCTGGAGGTGACAGGAAGGTTAGCGTCAGCAGACCAGGACATTCAAATGACTTAAAAACCACGGCGAAGACATGAGATAAAAACGGACAGGATGATAGAACTAAACTATGAAATAAAATACTTTGAAAAAATTAAATAAATTTGACAAAGAGATTTGTGTGACTGAGTAACAATCAAAACCAGAAATTATCAACACAGAGAATAAAAGAAGAGATAATATTATAGTTACTACAGGCATCATGACTGTAGTACAGGATATTATGAAAAGTCTTTGCCAACAAATTTTGCAGTTTAAATAAAATGTACAAATACTCTGAAAATTTTTATCAAAAATTGGCAGAATGTGATATATAAAAATCTGAATAGCAGTATCTTAACTAAACAAGATGAGTTTTATATTAAATAGCTTCTAATAAATAAAACTACTCTCAGGTTTCTTCTATGACATATGAAGCGCTTAGAAATTGTTATTCTTGTCCTTACAACCTAAAAAAGCTACACACACTTAAGTATCAGTGACTTTTCTTGAATCCACTGGGGAACTGAAACCACCCAGGTGCACTGTGTCCTAACATTGAGAGTGACAAATAAGAGAGTCACAGCCCACAGTAGTGTACTTTCCACGTGCAAAAGCTGACAGAGGTGTGCTGAGAGGAGCGTGTTAAGTGGGAACACTGATAAACTGCTGGAGATCAACAGGAAGCTAATGTAGAGGAGCAACCCTAGAAACCACTCTTACAGTTCCCACACGTTAGTGAGTCTTACTTCCAAGAACCACAGCGTTACTCTTGGTGAAAAATCTAAGACCACTGTTTCACTGGAAGATGGAGAGGGAAGAAGGTAATCATCTGAAATATGTCAAGAGCATTCTTTGTAATGCAAGTCAAGCGCTTCAGTGAAAGTCTGATGTGGGGGAAACAAACAATCCACCCCCTAGTTATTCCTACCTTTTCTATTTCACCTAAGTTAGAGAAAAGTCTGAAACACATTTGATAAGATCATAGGCCTGGGATAAAAGCTAAATAAAATACTGAGTTTTAACATGTTTGTAGAATGTTTATTTTATCCCCATACCCTAACATGAAACTATTTATCAGCTTATGCATTTGCATGACTTTTTCCTGAAACAACTCCAACAGATATCAATCTAACAAAATATATACAGGATCTATATGTATAGAATTTAAAATTCTGTGGAAAAATGATCAATGAAACTTTGTGTTATGGCCTGAATATTTGTGTTCTTTCAAAATTGTTTTGAAATTTAACCTCTGCAGTGAAGGTATTGAGAGGCAGGGCCTCTGTGAGATAATTAGATGATTGCTGTCACAAACTACATTAGTGGTCTTGTTACAGAGCTTGACAGATGACCCTTTATTCCTTCCACCATGTGAGGACACAACAAGAACTTTCTATCTGTAGAGAATAAACCCTCATCAAATATTAACATCTACTGATATGGGAATTTCCAGCCTCCAGAACCATAAATAACAAATTTCTGTTGTTTACCAACTACCCAGTCCAAAGAACTGTGTTTTATCAGCCTAAATAATCTAAAACAATTTATAAAATGGGGAGATTTTTCATGTTGATGGGTTAGAAGACTCAGTTTTAAGATATCAGTTTTTTTTTCAACTTGATCTACAGATGCATCAAAATCTTGGCAACCTGTTTTGTATAGATATTAACAAACTAGTTCAAAAGTTTATATGGAGAGTCAAATAGACCCAGAATAGCCAACGGCATAGTGAAGAACAATAACAAAGTTGAAAGATTGATGCTAAATGCATTCAAGACCTACCACAAAAGTCCAATAAACAAGTCAGCATGGCACTGACAAAGAATAGACACAGAACACTGAAGCAGAACAAAGAGCCCAGAAATAGAGCCACTCAGACAAAGTCAACTTTTCCTTAACAAAGGAGCAAAGCCAGTCCAATGGAGAAAGAATAATTAGTTTAATAAATAATGCTGAAACATCTGGACATTCATGTGCACGGAATAAAGTAAATCCAGACACATGCCTAATATGCTATACTGACTAACCATGGATCTTAGACCTAAGGAGAAAGGATAAAACTATAAACCTTTCAGAAGAAAGTGTAGAAGAAAACATAGGTTACCTTGGAATTTGGGAATGAGTGTTTTCACAATGGAACTATTATCTGTGAAAGAAAAAGTTGCTAAGTTAGACTTGATTTGACGGAAAATTCTCTCGCTCTGTAGGACAAACTCTTTTTCCTCATTTTTTTGCCTGTTGCTGTTTCTTTGGTGTTTTGTTTTTCTGTGGCACTGGAAATGCTAAGCAAGTGCTCAGCAGATGAGCTACGTCCACAGTCATTTTTTTCTTTCATTTTGAGGCAGGCTTTTGCTAAGTTGCCCAGTCTGGCCTCTAGCTCACTATGTTCCCCCATAAATCTCCTGAAACAGCTGGAATTAGGAGTGTGTGCCAACATACCCAGGTGGAAAGAAACTTTTGAGAAAATCAAAAGATAAAGTACAGAATATATTTATAAAACATAGGATCTGTTTCAAAAGGATAGTACATTTGTAATCAAAATGGTACATTTGTAATCAAATAGTACAGTTGTAATCAAAATTTCTCAACAATAAGAAAACAAAACTTTTAAATGATCCAAATGCATGCATAAGTACTTCTCTCCTCAAAACATACAGAGGCATATTCAGATATATTCTTCATCACATGACCAGGGAATTGCAAAATAAATGATAGTGAAATACTACCACATATGTATTAAAATGGCTTAACTCCAAAATACTGACCATAGCAAATGCTGATGAAACAGCAGAGGCACTAGCACTCCTAATTCACTGATGGTGCAGATGCAAAATTATACCACCACTATAGAGATGGTCTGGTGGCTCTTACAAAGGCGGAGTTTTATCATACAGCCCAGCAATGTATGCCTATATTTTTTACACTGATTTCAAAACATATCCGTAAGAAACATACACTTAAAAAATTCTAAAAGCCTTATTAATTATCAAAAATTGCAAGCAATGATGATGTTCTTCAGCAGTTTCATGACTAACTACACTGGCACATCCATGAAGCACAAGAGTAGTATTCAGCAATAAGAATAAATGAACTATCAGATAGTGAACACGTGTGAAGAAACCTTGAATGCACACTGCTAAGTGAAAGAAAACAGTTGAAAATGTTATAAATTGTATGTTTGCCACTATATGGAACAGAAAAACTGTGAAGACACTGAAATTAGTCATTGCTGGGAATTCAGAAGGAGGTCTGGATTATAAAACGAATAGGGGATTTTCAGGGCAATACAATTATCATGCATGACATTGTAACAGTAGGTATATGACGTTATATATTTGACAAAATCAAGAGAATTTTACAGAATACAAAGGAGATTGTAATGTTTGGAACTTTAGAAGAGAATTTAGGAGGTTTTCTGAATTATCTGAGGAAAAACTGAGTTTCCTGAAGTATCTCAGGAAAAAAACGCACTATAATGGCTACAGAAGCTAACTGCATTAGAAATATAGGCAATAAACTCATTGGAGATCAGCAAAAATGTCTTGACATAAGTTACTCTGGAAATGGGTGCAGTCTGTGCACTAAAGACAAAAGAACTATCCAGAAGCTCTATGCTTTAGTCCACAAATTGTTTCCTGGGGGATGTGAAAGGTAGCAATTCTGATTCTGCTATAAATATATTCTAGAATAAAATAATTAAATGGATGAATTGCAAAAGGTAGGAGCAGGCTTCTTACTGATGGCGTGAGGGTTTAGAGCTAATCTAAGATCTGTTTTACACACTCACATTATTTTAAGGTTGAGATGACTGTCTGTGGAAATATTTATAGATATCTGGAGTACCAAGTATAAATAGACCGAGCTTTTTTGTTCTATCGGTTAAGTGAGCCTAAAAAGCTGCTGCTGGGTGGAAGCTGGCACTGAGAGCACCTCAAGCTTGGCTTCCAAAATTATTACTTCACTAAGGGACCAGTGCTCCTTAAAGAGATGGTTAATTCTAGGAGTAAGGCAGAAAACATAGAAGATAAACCTGAAGCATTATTCTCCTGTCTTGTCATTTTCTTCCATTATCTCTTTGTCCTTTTTTAAAGTAGTCATTTTAAAGTTTTTGTTTACAAGAAAATAAAGTTTTTGCTTACAAATTCCAACATTTAGACTTCCTCAGAGATGGTTTCTGTTGGTTTTTTCCTTCTTATTGTTCCTTAGATGGTCATTCATTCCTGTTTCTCTATACAGCCTGTGATTCTTTTTAAAATTAAAAACCAACCACTTGAATCTTATGTGATAACCCTGGCAGGCAGAGTCCCCCTGTTTTACCAGGGGGACTGGTAAAACTGTGTGTCTTTTTAGTGTCTTTGTGATGGCTGAGCATTAGCCTGAGGTGGATGCTTGCAATCTTCTCGGGGTTTTTCTGAGCTATCTGTCCTTCTCTAGACATTAATGGAATTATGAATGCCTTCATATACGTAGTTCTGTTGAATGACCTGATTTTTAAATATCTGATTGTCCTAAGAGGAAAAAGAGGTAAAGGGGAAAAAAGTGCTGTTCTTTTAAATCCTCTGTAAGCTGATTTGGTCAGTGGGGGCTAAGACAGTGGCTCTGCCTAAACTTGCCTGACTAGAAGTAACAATCATCCATCCGAACACAGAAACCCAATATTTAGAGGACAAAGTCTTTCCTCCCACCTTGGCTCCAGCATGGCACACCAGCAAAGGCACAACACCTGCCACAGAGATGGGCGTGTGTAGCTGATGCCACACTAAAGACTGAAATCAATAACATTCATGGTAAGCTGCCAACATGCTGTTTCCTGGAAGCTGCCAGCTTCAAATGGATTCAGACAGTTATTGTAGATCCTTTCTGCCTGTACAATTCATTTCTAGGTAGGAAGGAGGATTCCGGTGCTGCGTACTATACCAGTTTCCTTCATGACATCCCAGATAATATTTTGTTAGTAATAAAATTTTGAGAGAAGCAAGACATTAAATAAATAGTATACCTTAATTCCCACAGTATACAGAATGATTAAGAAAAGAGCTTTTTAATAAGGGACAATTAGAACCTAAGACAGCTACCTCTTCTCCCATCTAATGATGTTTTTCATATTTGGAGTTGGTGTTAGCATCCTGTCTCATTGCCCAGTATCTGTCCCATATTGAGTTTAAGTGTGAAATTAAGATCATATGCCTTGGCTAGGGGTCATGCACTTCTCTCTGTACTGAAAACAAGAAGAGAAAGCAGATATGAGGCAAAGAGACACGAAGGACCTGTGTAATAGACTGAATCAACCGTGAAGAGAACCATTTTGTCATGTCCTTCAGCAGTTAAGATAATCCATCATCTCAGCGCTTTGTCAGGTTCTCACCCCCCATCACCCTCCAATCGTGAACACGAGTCAGAATGATAAAGCTTGAAGACTAAATGTCACATCCTCAATGAAGAGCGAATGTATGCTGCTATGCAGATGGGGAGATAATGAGCATTCACCTTTACTACAGAGAGGAATTTATGACTAACCCGTCATCACAATACAAGGAGCAATCTAGAATCTACTGGTGTGTTAAAGAAAAATAGCTAAGCAACAACACATTTTTATGTCCAGAAATAAAGTGTTATTTGATTGGTTCCAATTTGTATTTGTGTCCTGCTTTAAAAACATGATCTCCCTCATCCCTTTCTTTGGTATAATTATGTATGGAGAAATGAGAACCACACTCAAGATAAAAGATCAGTGATTTTGAATTGCACCTCATCATCTAACTCTGATTTTTCAAACAATTTTTAAAATGAAACAGAATAGAACAGAATAGGAGTAGAAGAGAATAATTAGATATCAAGCACATTTTAAAACTTCCCTGAAAGTATTTTAGATATCTATGTTTACTGAATCCCAGTTTTTTAAATTTCTTTTTTATTAAGTTTTCTGGTACATTTCAGGTATATGTAACGATCACACTCATGATAGGGAATTTGTACCTGTCAATGCAGGTACAGGTCCTTTTTCAAATTCCCCTTCTGTCCCTTCAACCCTCTTGCCTTCCATTTTTTCCTTCTCTTCTCATCACTTTTTTTCCTTCAGGGAAAAGTAAGGACAGGAAAATGAATCACAATTTAAAACTGCTGTTATTGAGAATTATAGTCCAAAAATTTGAAAAGCAGTTTCCAAAGGACCAGATTTTGAGGTCGTATTCAGTCTGACAAACTTTCCAGGCAAATGTGAAGGTATAAGTTACCTTTTCATTAGCTAACAATAGAAATGATTTTAACAATGATACACACACACATATATATATAGTTGCACATGTGGCATCTGCAAGAGTTTTGTAAAATATTTAGCATTACAGTGCATATAAAAGCCTCATTTATGTGAGAAAACTTTCTGTTTTTGTTGGTTTTTTAAAAATATTAACGACAATATATGGGCCTTTTCCTGTAGGGCTGCTTACAAGTGCACGCACAGTCACTGTAGAGAACGTTGTCATTATGCAAATGTGACAGGTGAAACACCTAGTCAGAATAAATCTCCCTAATGTAAATATATCGAATGGCCACTTTACATGATTTTGTCTCCTGTGAGTGCAAAATGCTAGATTTTAATTGTCAGGGAAAACTATTTATCTCAGAAATCTTCATAGAGTAATATTAGGCAGGTAGTTATTAATTTGAGACTTAAGCTGAGGAAAGACTTCCTCAAAACACCTGAGCCACTTTGGAATAAGTGCATCGTATTTACTATACACAGTTACATTGTGATGCAAAAGATATGACAGGCTCTAGAATGAGGCTTTCTCACATGGGAACTGCTTGCTTGTAGTGCTAACCTGAATGGCTGGGAGAATGACCTTAGTTCTGTACAGGCTGAATATACTTTAAAGTAATTACTCTATGCTCTTTGTGGTTCGTATTGACATATCTGCCCCTGGCTTCATGCTCCACTGTCTTAGCATGGAGATTTCTTAAACATTGCTTATCTCAGGATTACACACTGCTAGCTGTTTTTAACCTAACTACACATGTGTTCAGACTCCTCCAGGATGTCCTCTGTCTGGCCTAAGATTGATTAGTAATCTTATGCTTGCTGATGGCATGCATGGTGCATTTGATGGAAGGAGTCTCCCTCTTTGGCGCCTGAAGTAAAAAACGAAGAAGGAAAGATATCAGTCAGACACAAATCCAGGAACCCATTACCCTTTTTCCCAGTGAACTTCTCAATACACACAGACAAATAATAACAGCTGGATCAGTTCATATTCAATATTTTATGAAACCACAAAGTGTACATAGCTTTTACTATTATTTATTCAAGCACTGAGAGAATTCTGAGAGACGCCTGACATCATCATGGATAGCTGGAGAGCATTAAGGCAGGCATGAGAAAACAAGGAAAGGCAAATAACAACTTCCTACCTCACTTAAAAGCACTCCCCACAGACACATCCTGTACACACAGATGATCAGGCAGGTACTATTGCACCCAGGACACAGGGCAGAATAAATGTGCACAGTATGTGGTCCGTCCATGCAGATGACATATGTTTTGTGTACTGGCTCCACATGAGGAATATAACCATTCTGTACTATGAACATGTACTAATAACAAATAAAATTAGGGAAAAAAAGAATATATGTTCCAACATGGACAAATGACTAATTACGTCATATGCTAGATTGAAAATGATACACAAAGTGCAGCAGATCTGCTATTACACGTTGGACTCTTCCATGTCACAAATTTTATAGCTCCCAGAAATCTCAAAGTGCAAAATTATATCAGCATATGAAAATAAAAAGTATTTTAACTTATCCTCTTTTTACATAAAGCTTTCAGTGACATGTTACATTAATTACTTTCCTATTTTAACCTGTTGGGAAATTCACAGAAGGAAGACACAAATTTCTCTACAAGGGTCCATTCATTACTAAAGAGTAGAATTACCAATCTCCAGAGCTACATTAGCAGGGACCTTGGTCTCAACTTTTGAGTCATAGTTTCCCAGAAAAGAAAAAACTTCCAGTAAGATACTACTTTTTAAACTTCCAGAATACTCAATCTTGTATTTAAAAAAAAGTCACCCTTCAACCTTCTTTAGTTACCAGCTAATAGACTTAAATAGGTAGAAAAGCAAGTATGGGTAAGAAAATGGTAATTCTCACCTGAACTGAGATCAGAGGAGATGCTCAAAAGGTTCTCACTGCAAATAGCCCAATAAGTATTGCATATATGTAAGTTCATAATTTAAGATTTATTGCTTCAAGTTAGGAGTAGTGCACAGATAATTAATTAAATTAATCAGGAAGAGAAACCATCTGAAATGCGGTCTTTATTTTTAAGTTAAATATGAAGAACAAAAACAGCCAGCTGTTCATTTTTCACAATGCCGCATCACAGTGCACACTCCCATGTTCGTGGTGATGCGCACATAAAATCCTACTATGAAGCAAGTCACACAGAAGCATAGTGCATGCAGTTACGTACAGTATAT
Organism: Dinomys branickii; assembly: GCA_004027595.1. NCBI lineage: Eukaryota > Metazoa > Chordata > Mammalia > Rodentia > Dinomyidae > Dinomys > Dinomys branickii. The sequence goes on along the minus strand of PVLD010016453.1, from coordinate 20,748 downwards.
GCTATTTGATAATGATAGTAACTGACTGGCTACTGGTTATGCATGTACTGCAATATACTTGCATCATTAATTTATGTTCTCCTTATTAAAAAGAAAAGGCTAACCATGAAACATCCCGAGGCAGCTGCTTCAGATTTTCCTAAAAATTCATCAGAGCCATAAGATACAGCAGCTTGATGCCTGTACTTTCTCTTACAGACCTTCCAGTGGGCAAGATGAGGAGGAGCAAGACAGATATTGATGCTCAGACTCTATATAGACCTAGAGCACATAGTGTGTTAGTATCTTAATTTAAACTAAATAGATTGCACACTTGCGTGTGTGTGTGTTTGTGTGTGTGTGCATGTGTGTGTGTAAGAGAGATCAACATAGCAGAACTCAGCTATAATTCCAACTTCAAGAAAATTACCTTTATCCCATATATTTCCAGAGAACTTAAGTTATTCAGAAGGTACCTTTGGAGACATTTCTCCATTTTCTTCATAACAGTCTCCACCCCTTTCTTTTTCTACAAATTTCTAATACACCGTAATCAGGGGGTTCTTGGTCCTGCAGATGCACGTCCTTGACTGTTCCTCACACTTTGTGCTTTATTATCACCACATCTGTTCTCCCCAACACAGAAGTGTGCCAGAAGCCAGGTCCTTCCTAAACTCCCCAGAGAGGAAACGGCCTGTCAAACGGCTGTCCTGGGGGACAGTCAGTGCTCCACGCTGTTCACAGTGACAGAATCTAAAGAGATTCTCAAGGTTAGGCTACCGTGCAACGAAATCTAAATTATGCTTTAAAACTCTCAGATTCTAATTGTTTAATGAGCTCTTCCCAACCCATTCCCCCACACCCACAGTAGGAGAAAGTCCATTTGTCTTTTCATGCTATGCATAAATTCTCCTTTGAAAAATCTAAATTAAAATTAACTGATTGTTACAGGTTGAATTGTGCCCCTTAAAATTTACCCCCAATCCCTCAGAGTGTGGCCTTCTTTAGAGATAGTCTTGAGATAATCATGTTAAAAAGTCCTTCAAGTATGCTCTCTGTGCACTATGCCTGATGTCCTTAAAGAAAGGGGACATTTAGAGATAGACTGTGCACAGGTATATCTTCATGTGAGCATTAAGACAGAGATCAGATGGAGGCTTCTAAAGCCTGAACTTGTTTCTGTTGATAAAACCACCAGGAATGGGTAGTTTGTTATGAAAGCTGTAGTAAAGTAATGCACCAATCTTACTCTTTATATTCTTCAAAAGAACAACAACAAAAGGTCAAAATTTTATGGAATGAGAAATAAAGTAGAAATAAAAATAAATTACTTTAGGGCTGGGAATATAGCTCAGCAGCATAAGTGCTTGCCTGGCAAGCCTGGGGTCATGAGTTTGATTCCCAGTACCAAAAAAAAAAAATAATAATAATAATAAGATATAGAATGTCCTCTATTTTTATGACATTTCAATATTTCCTATTCCAGAAATAGAACATATAATTGAAAATATCACAGATTGTGGAAAATGGAAAGAAAAGAAAAATATATTTATTTATTTTTTGCAGTAGTGGGGATCAAACTCAGGACCTTGTACTTGCCAGGCAAGCACTTGTTCCACTGAACTATATCCCCAGCCCTGAAAAATACATTTAAAGAAGGAAAAAGTACCTGATGCCAGCTTCAAGAATTGTGAAATAAAACCCACTTTTTCATGTTCAGAATCGTTGCAAGAAGCACAAAAACAAAGTTTGTGCAATTTGATGTTGAGATTTTTAGCTCTCATCATCAAAGGATGCTATACCACAATGTTCCCAGCCCCCAACACTTACATTTTTGCAGCGACAAATATCAATCCATACCTTTCTTAAAAGGGGTAATGAATATATAACCAAAAAAAGTGTGGTTTCCATTGACAGCTAAACATTCACCTTTTGATTGTTTACAAGAATATGAATTTAAACATTTGGGGGCATAAAGTTCTTTATCCTGGCAACTCCATCATAGTACCATGTGCAAACTTAGGCTTTTTCTTCCTTTAAATGTAAACACCAGTGTAATAGTTACACTCGGACTCAATACTAATTTTAGGTGCTATCTCTATTGAAAAGTAACAATATTGACTCAATAGCCATCATAAAATAAATGGCTCCAGCCACTAATGAGACTTGATTGGCTCTCATGACATGTGAACTGGGTTAAAAATAATTTAAATTGATTTTTTTAATGGAAAACTATTTTAGCAGACAAGAGATTTTGGTAATTATATGTTCATTCCCAAAGGCACAATAGATATCACTGTTTAGTTCTTATGTGCCAGCTATTAGATTTTGTATATATTTTCTCATTTAATCCTCACAAAAATCTAAGGATACTTCTTCTCCACTAACCTTTTTCTCATGTGACAACTGTATTTGAAACACATTAACAAGCTAATATTTTATATTTATAATTTTAAAATAACAGTTAAATGATGTCACCCTTTCATGCAAATTCAAATATTTACCTGTGGATAGTTGGAAGTCAAAGCAAGACAATGTATGTGACGTGTAAATATCTAGACATAGTTATTAAAAAGCTGGTTGATACTCTTGGAATTTCTCTTAACCTGCTTACAGAATGCATTCTACTGTTCTCTCTCAGAGAAAAGCGAGTATTCTCCAGTAATTCACTGTGCTGTTCAGTTTTCCCATTGCTGGACAAAATACCTGATGTTGCAGCTTAAAGAAGAAGAGGTTTATTTGGCTCATAATTTCAAAGAGTTCAGCCCAAAGGAGAAATAGCGCGGAGCAAAGGTGTGTTGGAGCACAGCGGCGTGCTTTGTGGAGCGAGCAACCGTAGCACAGGGCGAGCACCAGGGCGGACCCGCCAAGGACAAGGCGTACTTTCCACAGTCTCCGCCCATGACCCGCCAGATGCACCCGAGAAGTGTGTGTACTAATGTCCTAGTCACTTTCCAGCCAATCAAGTGGACAGTGAAGATTCACCATCACATTCCTCTAACCAGCAAGCACTACCTGAAAAGGGCTACAGCAGCCTATAGCGAAAAATTTGTAAGATGACCTTTAAAATAATATTTCATTCCCTTAAAACCTGAGGATAAATTTAGGATTTTTATTTTACTTTTTAGTTTAGTATCATACAAGTCAATGAGAAGTAGGTTCAGAAAACAAATTTCTCCAAACTTTCTAGAAAAATGCTTCAAAGCACTATAACATGAAAAATGTTCACATTTGTTATAATCCAGGATAAATGACATGGACGACATAATGAAGATCCATGCATTAACAATGGAGTAAAATAATATTTCTTTACATTTTATAAAGATTTGCTGCTTATTATATGCTGAACAACTATTCTGTGAAGTAGTTAAAATTATATTTCTTCTCTTATTGTAGTTAAGAGAATAAAGGCCAATAGACTTAAAAATAATTGCCTGATAACCTCTAAGTAACACACATAATGCCTATGTTAACTAGTTGTGGTTATTCCCAAGTACATTAGAAATGGACTGAATGGTAGGTGGGCTAAATGAAGTATTCATTATCTACAAAGAATCAATTTCCATTGCTCTTGATGTTTTTGAACAAAATATATTTAAAACAAAAACCCTCTATGGTATGCCACACACACTTATACAAACCAGCTTTAAGAAGTGACAGTCACTTAAGGTTGTTCTTTTTGTAATTTCTGAACCATAGCTAGTCTTCCTCCGCACACCCACTAAATTTGATTAATATGGAAATTCTTCACTGTGAATACAAATAGACGGAAGAAATGAAAACTGGAAAGCAAGGACATCCAAGGACCAAGAAGCAAGATTGACCCAGGATATTTTAGACCCAAGGGATCCATAGAAATTGAAGCTAAAATTGAAATACTGAGATTGCACCAGAGAAACATTCAGAAACAAGGTTATATATTGATGATAAGGATTAGAAAATTTTTTAATTTTAAGATAAAAAAGAAATATAGATAAGAACAAAAGTAAAAAGATTTTAACAATATACAGTCATATATTTAGTTTTATTCTTTCACAGTCGATTTGGAGGAATGGGTGGGGTGTGATGATATATTTTAACAAACTCAGGGAAATACAGTACAAGTAATCTCAAAACTTCGGATCCACACTCCTAAACACACTGATACATTTGCAGATAATCTTAAATTTCAGAAATATCTGCAAGTCCAAATGAAGAAGGTCTTTAGAACTGTGTTAATCAATGTAACCAGTAACATATGGTCACATAATTTTAAATTTAAAAAATTTAAATAGAGCTAATAACTCAATTAACCACTAGCCATTCATCATTAATTAATCATTGATTAATTGAACAAAGTGCCTTAAAATACTTTTTGTTCAATTGATTAATCATTCAATTAATCATTAATTCATTAGCCACATATGGAACATTCAATAACCACATGTGGCTAGTTGCTATTTTATTTGATAACATTAATATAGGACATTTCCAGTATGACAGAAAGTTTTATCACTTTAGAATGTTGCCTTCCCAAAATAGTGTGGCACTTGTAAGAGCAAATCACAGAAATAAATTATTATTCATGTCTTGCCTCAGTTTTTGCTGTCTTATTTGACACATTTTAATCCAGCTATAACCTCTCTTATCTGGCTATCTTCTGAGTTCCTGCAGTTTTTCCTTTATAGCTATAATTGCTTAGTAAACTACGTCATTCACTCTGAAATTGTGTTGTATAATTTGAGTCTGTTTTAATGCAAATTTCACACTTGGAATTGCTTCTTATGTTGTAACTCATTCTCAAATTTTGTGTTATAAATTTTCTCTTTGAAGAAAAACAAAATAGTTAGCAAGTTTTCCTCAGCTGCTAAATCATCTTGCTTTTATTTTCTGTTTATTCTTACAGTATCCTTTGTTAATCTTTTATACTTTTACATTTGGTTATTTATATTTAAATGTGCTGGATAGTCCTGATCACTGATACAAGTTTCCTAAAGAAAGTATCAAAGTATTAGTATACATTTACTTTTGCTTGGCTCAAGACCAGCCAATATGTCATTTTGAATGGTTTACTTTCACTGGAGGAATTTTTGCCACTATTAACACATATTTTGGAGTTTATGGTGCTCTTATTTCATCAATTATTTAAAATAAAGAAGTATGATAATTTAGCCTCCTAAATATTTTCTGTGTTTTCAGTAGGAAAAGAAATCTAAAAGTTTTAAGTCTATGCAGTTGTCTTACTACTGTAGACAGCTGTCAAGGCTATGTTTAGATGTCCTCCCAAAGCCCCATGCACACATAGATGGGGCTTTCTCAGAGGTGGCTGGATCTAGAATGTGTCATGCTGTGATTGATTCATGGTGCAATGCTAGGATCAAGGGCACTGGGATTAGAAGCATGAATGTTACCCACCCTGAAGAGCCTGGATAAGATACAAGGGATAGAAAGGGCTGCAGTCATCGCTTGCTGCTTTGTGGCCCCTGCCTCCCGTGAACTGTTTCTCCTCTGCAGTAGCTGTCTGCACACAATCCTGCCTTGGAGCCAGCCAGTTATTGACTGAAACATCAATAAACTCTTAGCTAAATAAACCTTTCCTCCCTTAACTTGTGGGTGTTGGGTATTTTGTCTCAGCAATGAGAGCAGTAACTTAGACAAAATTTGGTACCAGAGAGGTGGACATCTTGGTCACTGTACCTGACCATGTGGTTTAGGAACCTTTTGATCTGACATGTGAGAAGAGTTTAGAAAGATCAGGAGATGATGACTGAACAAGGAGAGCTGGAACACCTTAGGCTGCTTGTCAAGGCTCAGAAGACCAGAGTGCTGACAGAAATGGTGCCAGTAAAGATCAGGTTTAGGAGGTGTCTGTCGGGAAGAAGGACTGCATTGGTTGTTAGAATATAGACATGTGTTTTACCTTGGCAGAAAGCTTTTCTGCATTTTGCCCAGATCTAGAGACTGCCTGAGACTGAGATTAAGGGCAGCATATTAATTAATGTTGCAGAAGAAACTTCAAGGCAGTCTAATGTTGAAGCTGTGGCATGGCTACTGTTGGAGGCTTTTAGCCAGATCTATGTTAAGAATTGAGAGCAAAGAGCCCAGCACAATGATTTAAGAAATCAAGAAAAAAATGCTAAAGAAACATCACTCCATAAAACTACTGGTATGAAGCACTTGTTAGTAGAATAGTAAAAATCAACTTATCATATATGTTCAATATATTGTCTTCAATACTGATTCTTACACATCCTTGGCAGAATATTTAGAGTTACAAGGTAAAAAACAAAGATTTCACTAAACCTATACTTTGAAACATAACATATAAAATTCTAAGACTGCCTGAGTAATGTGATTTATCTTTTCTGAGTCAACATCTACTTTTTAAAAGGCAGCTAGTTTAATATGGTATTTTTAAAGTATACAGGAAATGTATCATCATTAAGGTGGATTTGTTTGGCAAATGCTCGCACAGAGAGAAAAAAATCTGAAGTAAGCTACAAATAATTATTTGAAGACATTGGAGACACTGAGGCTGCCATGATAATTGAAATGTCCAAAATCCTCAGTAAGAGAAACTACAAAAAGCAGTAAGAAGACAACCAGCAGTCAGATTTTCTCTCATGGTTTTTTCCAATTCTCATTAGACAAGAAACTAAGAGGAAACAAGGAAAAGATCTGAATGGAGGGCTGAATTAAAAAGAAGAGATAAACAGAAAATCTTGCCATACAGTCAGATCTAAGACACAGAAATGAAAGGTGTATGGAATCCAGATCAGGATGGAAAAGGCATGGAACTGCAACAAATGCATTTCTTTGGTTTCTCTTCAAAATTTGCTAAATTCTGAGGCATTATACCACAGAAGGCATGCAGCAAAGTTAACAGAACAGAAGGAATATTTTGGTAATCTTTTAAATTTAGCAAATAAAAATTTGAGATCAGGACTAGCCAGATAAAGGAGACGGATCAGCATACTGGGCTGTCAGTTAGAATTATTGGATATCTGTACCCTTGGAAAGTCAAGCTAGAAAAGCTGGAGATTTACCAAAACTATAGTCAGCAGCCTCTGACTGAATTAAATTGCTTACTAAAACCCTCATTTGCCTATTAATAGGAACAGAAAACCATCCCAGAAGAACAACAATTTTCTGTATTGGTTGGATTTCCTTTACTATTTAAAAAGAAAGATAAGCAACAGGAGAAATGGTTTGTATCTGTTCATACTATGTAAAATACTAATAGTTTTAAATTATATATATGTATGTATATATAATATAGACAGTATAAGAAGAAAATGATAATCCAAACCAAAACTGACTACAGCTCTTCATGCATTCTAAAAGAGGTACATAACATCATGCATACCCATATGACTTTCTATTCTGCAGCATGAAAAAACAGATAATTTAAAGCCTCTGTCCCAAACATACTTTGCTTCTCAAAGCATATCAATGTGTACTACATATTGAAAAGAAGGGCTCAGAGCTTATGAAGATGAAAATCATGGCATAAAATGAAATAGACAAATTTAAATAGTAGATCCTAAAGGTGAAAACTACAATATACTTAATATATTTATCCATTGTTTTTTCCCCTCTCTCCTTAGTTGCTGCTCTGCTGTACTGACGCTGGTCCAGTCTTGCAGATCTGATGGAGAATGTCATTAGCTCTGTGTAGGACGACTAATTTTGTAGGTTAACTTGGCAGGAGCAAGGGGTGCCTAGATACTTGGTTAATCATTATGCAAGGATATTTCCAAAGAAGATTAGCATTTGAATCAGTCAAGTGAGTAAAGCAAATTATTCTCCCCTCCCCATTGTGGGTGGCCATTATATAATCACTTAAGGGCCTGAATAGAAACAAAAAGTAGAAGGGACAATTCTCTCTCTCTCTCTCTCTCTCCCTCCCTCTCTCTCTCTCTCTCTCTCTCTCTCTCTCTCTCTCTCTCTCTCTCTGCCTATTTTCAGGTTGGGGCGTTGTTCTCCTCCTGCATCCTGAGTAGTGGTACTTACACCATTAGTTGCCATAAATCATAAATCAGGGTTTTGAATTCAGATTGGGGATGCAGCTTGCACATGGCAGGGGCTGTTCCTTCAGCTTGGGCTATAAAATAAGATGTACATTGTGTGGAAAAACTGACAATGCCCCAAAAAGACTCTCAGAGTTTCATCTGATTATCAACTCTGGCAGTACGAGCAAGATGAGAGGTGGAGGATGTCATTATGCAGTCTAAGGAATTCATAGAACACTCAAAGAAATGTGGGGATGCCTCTGATCTTACCTCTTCAGTGACAGACTGTAAGGTAAAATGAGGAAGCAGTTGCTAATAAATGTCTCTGCTCTAAATAACATCCAAGTGAAAACTGAAGCACGAAGACTTTTTTAAAGAAACAGCAGAAACAAGGAGTGAAAAATGAAAATCAAGGGAGATCCCAAAAAGAATCTATCTGAGAAGCTATTTATAAAGGATCTTCTTTGTTAAAAAAGTCAGCCATAGTATCTTCTGGAAAGGAATGGTTATCACTGCCTATAATGTTTGACCTCAACCAGACCTCTTAGTGAATAATCTGCTACTCTTACCGAGTTTCATAACAGGAGAATATATCTTTAAAATGCTTTTTATGTTTTTGTTTATCAAGATTGTTATTTTAAATCAACTCAGAATTACGGAGTTGTTGACCATGGATGGATAAAGGTAGAAATAAATCATGCAGATTCTCCCTGTGTGACTAAGAGAGAAAAAAAAGCTGAGAAACCTTAAACCCCACAACACTACCTAGAAGCAATGTTCTACAGCATCCCTACTTTCTGCCCCTCTGAGGACAAATCTCAACTCAGAGAGTGAGAAAGAGCCATTCTATAGACCTATGTTGGATGGTGTGAAATCCCACCAGAGAAGAATATCACGTTTATGGGTGTTTTTTTGCTTTAACCCTTTTATCATTAGTAGTTTGTTGTATGATAAGATATTTGAATTTTATGGGAAGTTATTAGATTTCCCTTTGTGCCAAGCACTGTGCTAATGATGGGTTATTGGTATCATAAACCAGACAGAGCAATGTGACAAAAGTTAACACTGGGTGATGAGGAAAACCAGACTGTACCTACATTTGGATCTTTTAACTTTTTAAGTGATCAGTTCTTCTCACAGAACTAGGTCATTCAGTTATAAACTAATTATTACTTAATTGGTTGTACTATTTTTCTTGGTTTGTGAATTCTCAGAAGTAAGGGATTTGGTCTTCTGTTTATGTACTGCTGAATTCTCTAATATATCTTCCTATCTACCTATCTAATACATTTCAGTTAGGTGCTACATAAAATATTTGACAAAAAAGAATAATATGACAAATACAAAATACATATTCAGTTTTTAAGAATGTAAACAATTTTCTTCTCATGATTTTCTTACAAATGTAGTGACTGTCACAAAGAAGACAGAAATAATATTATTTTTATACATTTTACCTATGCTATATGATCCTGTAATACACCTTCCAACATAATCCTACCTTATGCTCTTCTGTAGGGCTTTTTAAAAAATACATAATCATCTCAATGGCTGAACCCTTCAGCTAAATGACAATGTGTAATTTATAACTGTTGAGAAAACGTACTTATTTATACATGAATAGAGATGTTATGTTTTGCAATTAGAGAAATGGCACTCAGGGTCTACATAAGATTATGAATATGTCCTTTTCAAAGTTCCAACAATATGATTTAATATATTAAAACACCAGAGCTAGAATGCAATATATATACATACATACATATACATATATATACATATATATACATATATATATACATATATATATATATGTACTGAGTGATTTACTAATGGATTTAAATACATTTGTGAACATTATACATTTTGGACATTGAGGCAAAAACTACTTTTGGTAAAAAATCTAAACGGGCTCCCATTTCTCCTTTTTTGTCTGCAACTATGGGATCTACTTACCAGGTATAGGTGACATCCTCTAATTAAACTTGCATGCACCAAAACTATGATTTCTGTACATAAAAATAAATATGATATTGATAAGGAATCTTAGGGGGCTGTTATGGTGGACACATTGTGTCAATCTGAGAAGTTTAGGTTAACTAAGTGACTTGGCGGGGGGCCAAGTCCTTACTTTGTAAACAACCTGAGCCTGTGCAAGAGGAGGGCACCTGGCTGGTGTGGGTGGGTAACTTGCATACAATATAAGGCAGGAAAAGAGGCTTGCTCTTCCCTCTTTCGCTTTTGCTGTTTTTGCTGTCTTCCGCCACCTTGAAGTGTTGCCCCTGTGCCACGCCATTCTGCCTTGGAGCCAGCCAATTATGGACTGAAACTTGTACAAACTGTCAGCTAAATGAACCTTTCCTCACTTAACTGTGAGTGTTGGGTATTTTGTCTCAGCAACGAGACAAAAGTAACTAAGATGGGGCATATCTGTAAAATCCAATACTGATACACGCTGAAGAACCTCAAAAACATGCCATGAAGTGAAAAAGTCAGTTACAAAGGGTGGTATATTATATTGTTCCATTTATATAAAATGGCTAGAGTAGTTAACTCTATAGTTTAGAGATTGCCTAAGATGGGGAAGACAGAATACGTAGAAAAGGACTATTAATAGTCATGATTCTGTTCTAAATGATGAAAATATTATAAAATTTATGGGTGAGTATAATTATAGACTATCAGATAAATGCCACAGAGAAATGTAACAAAATGTTAACAATAGATTTGAGAGATCACATGTATAAGTATTTCCCTGTAAAATTCTTTAAACTTTTCCACTTGTTTGAAAACTTGCAAAAGTGCTAGGGGGAGGAGTCAAGTAAATAATAATTTTAGTTAGAATAAATGTGTGTGGTGATGATAGAGAACTAGATTACAACTGAAAGAGAAGGAGAACTGAGAAATTAAGACAGAACGTTGCAGATAACACATATGAGGCTGAACAAAAAGAGCAGCTGTAGCAAAGCCGTTTGTAAAGTACTGTAATCACACATTTTGCAACACGAGAGGGCATGTACTTTCCTAAATAAGGCCACATGACTTGTGGAGAACGGAGGAACTTTCTATACAAACTATCAGGATGATATTTTAGTTTTCTTGAGTATTTTATATCTGTCTAGGTACCTCAAATTTTAAAATATACATTTAGCTTTTATTGAGAAAAAATTCACCCAACATAAAATTCACCATTTTGACTGAAGTATTCAATTTAATGCTTCTCAGTATAATCAAAATGCTGTGCAATCAGCATCACTAATTCTTGAACATTCTCATCACCTCAAAAGGAAGCTTCATCCCCATTAAGTACTTACGGCTCATTCTCTGCTCCCTTATTCCCTGGAAATCACAAATCTACTTTCTGTCTGGATGGATCTGCCCATTTTGAACATTTCATGTAAATGCAACCATGCAATGTTGTATTTACCTGCTCAACTTAGTCTGAAATATATGCAAAATATATTTGTAGAAATATCTTTGTATTAATTCAGTTCAAAAATCTAAATGTACTTCGAGTGACAATATACCTAAAAGGAACTGTCTACACAATATACTCAGAGATATCATCATCCATATTTTCAAATAAGAAACAGAAACTGAAAAGTGATGCAACTCTCAAAAAATGAATTTTAAGTCAAATAATCCCTAATATTTAAATGTTATATACTTGAGTACTTTAAGATAGTGGGTTAGATTGAAAAACACAATGGTTTTATTGTCTCCATATGTTTTCAGGATCAATACTAATAAGCATAACTCAGTTGCATGAATTTTCCATACTATTCCAGTAAAGCGGGGTGTGTTTCTATCAAACTGAAAGAGGTCTATTGACCCTGCCACTTCATCTTCTCTAAATCTAACAGCAACTATTATCTACCCCAAATTACTGCTATACCACTAATGTATTTTCTGTTTCAAAGATTAATTAACTAGTAGAATTAATTGTGATCACTAAACCCAGAGTTCTTTAGTTTGTGTGTTTGTCAGTTCACATGGTCAGAAAATTATTTACCAGCTGTCTATTACCTTGTCAATATTCATTTCTTTGAGTTTGTGGCAAAAGGTATATTGAAAATGGTTTTTGTAGGAAGCAATACGCTCATAAGGACTTATTTTCTGTGAGCAGTAGCCATTTCAGGAGAATACAAAAATATCCCCGTAGCATCTGCTACGGTAAAACCCCTGAAAATGATAAGGGTGCTGTGGGGTCATTGTTCACATATTTACTTATTTCCATTTTTTGTGCCTCTGTTCAGTGATAATTTAGGATTAGACCTTTTATTATAGCAGTAAAATATTCTTTGGTACAAATATTCTTTTATATGGGTCTTTAACCATAAGAGACAACAGAATTCAGCAAAATAACTTAGAGATTTGTATACAAGGTATTTTAGAACTATATATAAACCTAATACATTATTTTCTGTTTCACAGAGTAAACAAAATAAAAAATAAGCATAGTTTTCAATATCTCAGCAAATACGAATCAAAACAGAAACAGCTTAAAATTTCCAAATCCAAAAAGCTCCCAGAATATTTAAAATTTTGTTGCATCTACTCAGTGACTGATTTTCACCTAGCAATATTCTTTAAATTCAAAGCAACTCAGTAAACTTGTAAGAAAACTAGGAAAATAGATCAAAGAGCTTTGTAAGTCTCTCAAAAGTTATGAGAACATTGAAGGTTTTGTAAACACTGATTCAACCAGTGCACAAAACCACACTTGTTAGAACTGAGATCTTTTCATTTTTGTGCCTCAATCTCTCAATTAATAAAATCTAATCATAACAATTCTGCCTTATCTTTCTAGTGTCATTACTTCAGCTTTGTCATCATCCTTTTGTTACAATTACTAAACTGTAGATACTTTCTTATTTTTGCTTCCTATTTCCTACCTATTTCCTCCCTGCCCCCACCAGAAAGAAGTGAAGCTTTACAAGTGTTGTCATTATTTTAATAACGGCAAGTCTGATCCAGACATGGCTGATTGGTTTTTTTTGTTGTTGTTGTTCTTTTTGATTTTAAAATTCCATTTATAGTTAGGTCTTCGTTTTTTGTTGATTACATGAAACATGTAAATTTATGTTGATTTTTCCATTCCGATTAAATGGAAATTTGCCAATTATCATTGCAACTCAGGTAAAAATCTTATTTTTTCTCTTTTAATTAGCAAAGTTGTATTAGTTGCCAATCTATCACCCACTCCTTTCTTCTTCTCAAAAACCTTTCTGCCAGCAGGGTTGATTTGGGTTTTTTCTCGTTTTCTTTAGCAATAAAAGCTTTCTATTATATTAACTACATATAATAGAATGAAATTCTTTAGAATTGCTATTTATGGCCAGGTGTGCTGATGCATACCTCTAATCCCATCACTTGGGAGGCTGGGGCAGGAGGAGCACCATGAGTTCGAGGTTAACCTGGGTTCCTTAGTGAGTTCAAGGATTTCAACTGGAATTATCTAGTGAGACTGTGCTCCCCCTAAATATCATTTATGTATGTCTAATTTAGTGAGATTAATCAAATTTTGGAGAAATATTCCCAAGTACATATTCACTTATTTTGTACCAACCAAATCATCTCTCCATTTTCTTTTTAACATCATATTTCTGAAGCATTATATGACCATCTCAAAAGTAAAGTTCAAGCTTCTGGGAAATTTCAGAGCTTATTTTAGGAAAAGATGTGGTGATGCAGTGTGAGTAGTCAGATGATTATTTTTCACATTTTGTATGGCCACAAAACTTGGAATAGTGACCATATAAAATTGGCATATATCATTAAAATATTGATTTTCAAATTTTAAATATAAGTGAGATATGTCATTTATATTTCTCCTATTGTGTTACTTATAGGAGAATAAAGAAGTTACAGTAGGAAATTTCTATGATTTAAAGGCTTTTAGTTATATTTTGTTCTTTTTTGCTATTTTTATTCATAATACCAAAATAATACAATTTTAGTTTGCAAGAAGATGGAACCATCAGAGAAGAAAAACCTTTTGCCAATTTTCAGCAGGCAGTCTAATTATATCATGCTATTGCTCTTTTTCAAATGTGAATAAAGGAATTTTCCATAGCTGCTTTAATTAATTAATTAATTAATTTTATTGTTTTCATTTTAAAAAGAAAAGAATGGAAACATATCAACAACCAAACAAATATAAACCAGAATAACACAAAAACAATAAAGGACATACAAAATTATAGAGAAGATAGTAGGGAATTAACAATGGCTGCTGCATTACATTATGTTACCTTCATATTTGTTAGTCATACAAATAAAAGCACGTATGATTAATCAAACAATTTTCTCCTCCCTCGTCTCCATTGTTCTCCCACCCAATCAGGTGTCTTCCCTCTGATAATGACTGTACTTTTTGGTTTTATTCATTCCCTCAGGCTCTCATGTTGGGAAGACACATGGCTGCTTCAAATTATGCTGCAGCAAACATAGGTGCACACTAATTACTATTGCACTGGGTAGAAAAGCACCCAACCTCAATGACAGTACATAGGCAGAGACCCAGGCACACTATGATCAGCACCCCAGTGACAAGCCCTTGAGGCCCTCGAGGGTCCTGTCTGGTCCACAGGGTTGCCCCTGCATGCTGACATGCTCCATCCCAATACAGCATGCCTAGCAGCCCAGTCCAGGTCCTCAGGATTTTCATGTATCCTGCAGGGAAACCCTGCTCTCCACAGACTGCTGAGTTTCCTGTCAAGGCCCCTGGAGTCCCCTTGTAGGCCACCTATGACCCTTTGGAGGCTAGCCGCGCCCAGCTAGAGGACGATGTCTGCACTCTACTTCCATGTCTTCGCCTCATCCCACCTCTCGTTCTCCAGTATTGTCACTCCCTGCCCTTTACACAGCTGGTCATTGGGCGCACTTACGATGCTGGGCACAAGTGGTGTGAGTTCTCCCCCACCCGTGCTCACTGAGGTAGTCCTGGGTGTGTACTAAGTTTAGTTGTTAGTTCTAGGAGACAATCAGAGGAGTTTCTCAGGTCTTTTGTGTAGAATCCATTGTCATCTTTCAGTCTCCTGGACTGCTACTTTTCATATAATTTGTTGCTATGGGTTCTCACAAGGTTCATATACGCAAGCAGTATGAAGTCCCTCTTCGTGCTCATATTAGTAGTTTAGAGTGGGTCCTGAAGCCTCTGGACTCAGCCTGTAGCTGTTGGAAAAGTATGTTGGGTGCAAGGGGCACCAAGTCTCAAGGTGCTCACAAGGGAGTTCAGGGTGGGAGCTGGACCCCGGTACCTCAGCTTGTGTTTCCTGCTTGGTGTTGGATTGAGAAAGGTGCAGGGCCATCTGGCCCACCTCCATCTGCACCTCACTCTTACTGCTGTGCTCCAGTTCCCATTTGTTCATTAGCTGGATCCCTGAGTAGTGCTGTGGTCCTAGGGTCTCTGCTGCTGCTCTCTGCTGGTATATGGTCTCACAAGGGAGAGGTAGCAGGCCACAGCCTCAGGAAAGGTGCAGAGCTGGGTGTGGAGGGCTGTGTACTGGTTGCTTTTTCTCTGCCTTGCCTCAGGGCACTGATTAGACTGGGTCACTGCTGAGTGGGCATTCTGCTTTAGTAGCTGTTGTACCTTTTCATCATCAAGATGGGTTCGAAAGCACCTCCCAACTGCCACTGCTTCTTTTCTGGGTTGCGCTTTCTCTGCTCTGGTTTTGGGCCAGCTCTTGGAATTCTGCTGTCCTCTAGCTGAGTTGAGAGGCTCCTGCAAGTGTGGTTTTCTGAAGCTGAAGCTGCATGTGTAGGAATGAGGGAGTGGGCTGAGGATGTGTATGGAATGGATTCCCTCTGAGCTTTTCCTCAGGGAGGGATCTTGTTTGCTCTTTCTGAGGGCTTTGATTCTCATTTCAAATCCTTCCGGGGACTGGAAGACCCGTTTTACTCCTTCTTTTCTTTCTCACGTTGCTATATTCCAGTGTCTGGATGGCGATCCTCTGAGGGGATCTTTCTCTGCAGCTTATCCGGTTGCCAGCTTCCCAGAAGTCATCTAATTAATCAATTTTATTACTTAAGTTTATTAGCACATTTTAGGCATGCATAATGATTGCGTTCATCATAGGCAATTTGGACCCGCATGTGATACCGCTTGACTTTTCCTTCCCCCATTCCACTAGTCTCCCTTCAACTCCTCTTCCCTACCTGATTTACAAAGCTTTGTTTCCATTTTGTCCTTCTTTTCTTATTTTTTTATTTTCTCTTCCTTCCTTCACAGTACAGGTTTAGTTATTATAACACTTCAATTCTTCCCGTTGCACTTGCTTTTAAAATTTTATTTTTAACATAGGAGTTTAAACTTGAATGGGACTTCATAAATTTAGGTGAAATTTTAACTAGTTATTTCATTTGAATCATGCAGCATTCCTAGGATGAACACCTACTTGAAACATTGTTGATCACATTTTGAAAATGAGTATTATGTAAATACAAGCTTTGTTGGAACTTATAAAACATGACCCAGAACTGAACTACATGGAAGAAACCATGGTCTTAATTTCAATTGGAAAGAAATGAGACCAATTCTGAGGACAAAGGCCAGCCATGGAAGCAAAACAAGGCTTCCAGAGAATGAGGTGTGGCAGGGGCATGAGAGACTGAGCTCCAAGGCTGTAGCATTAGTGCTTCCCCGGCAGAGACTGGAGCACAGCAGAGCACGAAGGAGTTACTTGAAAGACTTAAGCATGTGGTTCCCATCCAGATAAATACTATATTTGAGAACAGTAATACAATTATAGAAGTAGTTATTAGTACTGCAAATTACTCCATCCCTGGAGACTGAAGATGCCAGAGGAACTGTGAGGCTATGAGACAGATAATCCAGGCATAATAACTGTGTTCCTGAAATCAGGATATAAAATCCTTCAGTGTATGTGCAACAATAAATTTTTGATGATTTGCCTGTCATTAGGAGGATTTCCTGTGGATTATTCTCTACTGTGAATCTGATGATCTGAAATCCTTCAGTTGTTCCTTGGAGCTGATGTACTCTGCTTAAGGCCTATACTCTTTAATAAATTATTTACAAATGGTGTTATGGTTGATACATTGTGTCAAATTGGGGAGTCTAGAGGTTTGGCTGAGTGATTCAGCAGGAAGCCAAGGTGCTTACTTTGGTACACCCTGAGCCTGTGGAAGAGGAGGGCATGGAGATTGCGTGAGTGCTACATGCCCCCTGGGTGGGGTTAGCCTGTTTACAATGTAAGGGAAGGAAAGAGGCTGCTTGCAGCCATTCCTCCCTTTTGCTCTTCCAGTTTTGCTGTGCTCTGTTGTCATGAATGTTTGCCCTCTGCCATGTGCCACTCTGCCTCAGAATAAGCTAAGTATGGACTGAAACCTTCACAAACTGTAAGGTAAATAAACTTTTCCTTTCTTCATTTTGGGCATTGGTTATTTTGTCTCAGCAATGAGAAAAAAGTAACCAAGACAAATGTTTAAGAACTAAATGGTGTCTACCTATGTCCATTTTCTGACATTTTTATAGTCTATCACCTCTTCATGTCTTGTGAGGTCTTATGTCATTCACTGTGTCTTCCCAGAACACCTTTTGTCTTTTTTTTTTCTGCATGGAAATAATTCTATCGTCCAAAACCATGTGGTTTTTTTTTAAATATCCAGCAAAGGTTTTTTAAACACTCACTGTAATACTGTGTTAAACTGTGAGAATACAAAAATACATGAGGACTCAGAATTTTACAAGCTCACAGAAAGATGTGGAGAGGAGAGCATGTAGCTATAGCTGAACTATTGGAATTAAATGTAATTATTTATATAGATGTGAACAGATAACCTTCAAAAGAAGGTATAATTATGATTCTTATACTTTTAAAAGGTTGAAAGAACATGTCCTACTCATTAATGAAGAAAGAAACCAATAAGATAGTACAGCTGATTCAGAAAATAATTTGAAGAGCAGAGTTAGAGATAGAAATGAGAGAGAGAGCAAGAAAGAGAGAGAGAGGGAGGGAGGGAGGGAGATAGATAGACTGATTTATGGTATGGATTTACAAGTAGAAAAATTTAGCTCTACCCACTGGATGGCAATCAGTTGCACTCTACCAGCTGCAACTGACTTGCATTTCTGAGGACTCAAATTATTTAAATTATTTTGTTTTCTTTTTTTTTAGAATTGCAAAATAGCTCAGAAATAATTAAAAAGGGGTGATAATCCTGACGGGTGAGCTAGATGGAGCATGTAATAATGTTTTCCTGTCCATTTTTTTTGTTGTCTTTTTGAGACAGTGTCTCGCTATGCACTTCAGGCTGGCCTTGAGCTCACTTTGTAGCCCAGGCTGGTCTCGAACTCACAACAATCCTCCTGACTCAGCCTCCCAAGTGCTGGGATTACAGGTGTGTGCCTCCATGCCTGGCCTCTTGCCTATTTCAAAGTCTCACAAATTTTCATGACAGAGTTGAAGCCTATGAGAGCATAGTGGTCATGGAGGTCACATAATTAAAGTGGAAAGTGTAATGAGGAAGCTTCATTTGATGTTTGTGATCATGAACGGATCTTTTTCCAGATCAACGTGAGAGTCAGGAACATACTTCCCACTGTATTGAAAAGGAAAATGGGACAGGGACAAGGCTTTTAAGGTAGGAAAATAAATGAGCCTGGGGGGCATCCTTGTGAGCACTGGAGAAATAATGATCGTTTCCTCCAGTCTTCTTGGGATTTTAAATAGCACACTGATGAAGGTATTCTTCTAGGATGATTTTGAACAAGTTCACTCAATGAATGGTCCTTTCTTCTTAGATAACATTTTCAAGTGCCATCCAAGAATAGTAGTGTTAGCATCACCTGAGAATTTATTAAACACATAAATTTAGTAGCTTCAATCCAAATCTAGGGAATGGTATCCAGAGAATGGAACCATGCAAAGCAATCTATGTTCTAACCATACCAGGTGAGTTTTATGCTCCCTTGAGTTTGAAAACCAGTGTTTTTCAGAAGAGGCAGCAATCTGGAAATCTGTAGAAATGCTGCCTTTAAGGTCAAGACCTAATTGGCAGAAAAGAAATCCTTCCACAATTACACAAGAATAAGTACAAAGTTGGTGTTCTGATATCAGTAAATAATTTAACCGCACATCTACCCCTTCACTGCTTCCTCTAGTCTAGTGTCTGAGAGAAAATACCATAACTTTCTGAATCCCTAGTTCAGGCTCATGATAGGTACAGAATGGCCAACAACTGCTGAATGGCTGAGTAAACCACTTCCACAAGACAAAAAGCAAGAAACAAGAGCATAGAAAAGCTGAGATGAACTAGAAGGTTTGGAGTTCAAGTTAACATAATAGCTTAGTTCCCAAATTTAAAATGCAACATTTATATAGGCAGGAGCAGGAATACTGGAGCATGACTCCCGGAAGGAGGAAACTGAAACACGGATCTGTATTTCTGGTATAAAATATAATATATACTTTAATATAATATTTAAAAATGCACTGTACACTGAGAAATTACAAAAAAGTAGCTTTTAAGTGCTCTTCTCATAACATATACAAGAAAGTGTAACTATGTGAGGTGATGAATATGTTAATTTGCTGAACTACAGTAGTTACTTTATGTTTACCAAAACCTCTTGATATAAACCTTAAAAATATATGATAATTTTTAATAAAATTACACCTAAAGTGAGGGCTGCAACAAAAACATGAATAAATACCAGAATAAAATTATAACTTAAAAGATTCATGGTTGAATATTTTTGTTTTGGGGTTGGAATACAAGTAGTTTATCTTGGAAAGTGATTTCAGGAAAGTTGAGTGAAAGACAAAGATGAAAGAAGAAACAAGATAAAGCTCTTGAGTTAATGTCTCCTCTCAAGTGGACAGTTGAAGCTTGCTCTTACTAGCACCCCTAAGGAACCCACAGAATAAATATCCAAATTGTTCAAGTAAAGATGGAAGAGGAGATACTAACCCATTCACTCTCTTTTGATCAAGGGTTTCTTCACAAGATGCAAACTTCCCCAAAATACCAAGCTAGCTGTGAAGTAACTACCTTCAATGCCCCAGAGAAACCTTCCTCAGAGAGTGAGAAGCAGTCTTTGCACCTGAGACAATGAGTTACACCTATGGAAACAGAGGCAGCAATGGTGGTTAGAATAAATGTAGTGACACAGAGCCTACCATATAAGCATTTCTGGGTCAGAACCTTTCACGGTTAAGGCCTACTTCCTCCAACCCAGGAGGAAAGCATGTGTCCCATACAAAAGGCAAATTTTTTTTTACCTAACAGGAGATCCCAAATATAATTTTAAGATTGCAGGAAGGAGGGTGGTGTTGGTCTGAGTGATCTCAGAAAAGTATAGGAGATCTGGAACCCATGACCTGAGTGTTCAGCTTTGCCAGTCTCCACCGCATGCTAATGCAAGATTTATTTTCCTCAGTGTTTTTTTTTTAATTTTTTTTAAATTTTATTTTAAAGACAAAAGAATGGAGACATATGAACCAGAAAAACCATAAACAATACAGAAAATACAAAGTTATACAGAATATAGTAGGGAATTAGAACTGGATGTTGTATTACATAGTTATCTTCACATTAGTTAACACAAAAGCTTTAAAGGAAATACCAAATTATAGATAAGATAGTAGGGAATTTGCACTGGATGCTGTATAATATAAAGTTATCTTCATTTCTGCTAATACAAAAACGACTGAGGAAATACAGAATTATAGAGAACATAGAAGGGAATTAGCTCTGGATGCTGTCCTACATAATGTTACCTTCATCTTTGTTACTCAGGTTACACAGATGA
>PVLD010016452.1:0-44968 GCA_004027595.1 Dinomys branickii | reverse complement strand
AAAACCCACAAATTGGGAAAAAATCCTAGCTGGCTGTCCCTCAGACAAAGGTCTTCTATCTAGAACATACAAAGAATTAAAAAACATGTACCTGTCCAAATTCAAAGACCCAATCCAGAAATGGGCATCTGAGATGAATACACAATTCTCAAAGAAATACAAATGGCAAATAAATATATGAGAAAATGTTCCACATCCTGTCATTCGAGAAATGCAAATAAAAACAACATCGAGATTTCATCTCACCCCAGTAAGACTGGCCAGTATGAAAAAGTCATCCAATAACAGATGCTGGAGAGGCTGTGGAGAAATAGGGACTCTATTACACTGCTGGTGGGAATGCAGACTGGTGCAACCACTGTGGAGAGCCGTTTGGAGATTTCTCCGCAAACTAGGTCTAGAGGTTCCATTCAAACCAGCTATTCCCCTTCTGGGTATTTTCCCAGAAGATCTGAAAACATCATATCACTCTGATATATGTGCACCCATGTTTAGAGCAGCACGATTTGTAATAGCTAAAATGTGGAAGCAACCCAAGTGCCCATCCACAAAAGACTGGATTAAAAAACTGTGGCATTTTTATATAATGGAATATTATTCAGCTATAAAGAAAGACAGTTTTGGGGACTTTGTAGGCAAATGGTCGAAAGTGGAGTCCATACTCATAAGTGAAATAAATCAACGGTACATGTGCAGGCAACGTATTGTATCACTGGTGTAAGAACCCGAGGGTGGGAATATAAACTAAGAGACATGAAGGAAATCTGTTCAAAAACAAATAACAGATGGGACGAAGGAAAGAAGAAAAGAAAAAGACAAAAATGTATGTAGGTATATATGAATATACATATATGCAGGAGGGCTAATATGGTTCTACTATTGTATTATATCAGTTAATGCTAAGCAATAATCGATGACGGGTTATTTGATCAATCTTGTATGTCTGTATGTGTTATCTTGAACACACACTTCGAAGAAATCAATATGTAAAGCAGCAACTATTGGTGTTTTTTTTGTTGTTGTTGTTGCTGTTGTTGTTTGCCTGTTTTGTTTTTTGTCTTTGGATTTTTGGTTTTTGTGTTTTTTCTGTTGTTGAGAGGATTAACTGTCTGACTAAATTTGCATGTCTGTGTATCGGTTCATATATTTACACTTCGAAGATATCAATGGATAAAGCAGTAAACACTGTTGAGACCATATCACCTTGTCTATAGATTAGTTGTGATTGTACTATTTTTTATGCTAATTGGTGTCTGTTTGTCAATATGTTTTTGTACTTTTATTTTTTTAAAATTAAAAAAAAAGATAGTGGGAATTCAGCAATGGTTGGTAAACTGCATGTTGCTGTCTTCAAATTAATTGTTCCAGTTATCAGATATGAGCATGCAAAATTGGTCAAGAGAAAATAAACTTAAGTATTAATTATGCCTTTCAATAAACCAATAGACATTAGCAATACACTTAGCAATCCTATATATGCATATATTCTTTTTTCATTTTAAAGAGAAAGTATCTAAAACAAAATAACAGAAAGAAAGGCATAAACAAAACAAATAAAGCAATAAAAATGATACAGAACAAGATGATAGAAAATTAACAATAGTTGTTATATTTCACATTGTTACTTTCAAAGTAGTTACTGAGATAACCAGATATAGGCATGTAAGAGTTATCAAACAATAACACATTAACTGTTCCTTTCACTACACCAATATCAATTAGTAGTACAATTATCTTAGCTACCTTGTGTATATAAATATACCAATTTTTTCTCTCCCCTCTTTCTTTCTTTTCTCTTTTCTCTCATCCGAGTTGTGCTTTCCTATTTGAGTAGTTTCTTTCCCTTTCACAGTATCTATTGTACTTTTCAGATTTTGTTTACTCTTTCAGGTTCTTATACCAGGGAGGCAATAGGATGTTTACACATGTGAGTCTGATTTGTTTCACTTATGAGTATGGTTTCCAGTTGCATCCATTTACCTCTAAAAACCTTGAGTTCATCTTTATTTACAGCTGAGTAATACTCCATTGTATAAAAATACCACAGTTTTTTATCCATTCCTTAGTCAATGGGCACTTGGGTTATTTCCAAGAGTTTGCTATAACAAATTGTGCTGCTATAAACATGGGTGCACAAATATCGATGTGGTATGATGTTTTCAGTTCTTCTGGAAAAATACCCAGGAGGGGAATAGCTGGGCTGGTGGGACCTCTAATCCTAGTTTACTGAGGGATCTCCAAACTTATTTCCACAGTAGTTTCACCAGTCTACATCCCACCAACATTAAGAGAAGGGTTCCTTTTCCCCAACAGCCCCTCCAGCATTTGTTCCTGGTTGATTTCTTGATGATAATCATTCTTTCTGGGGTGAGATGGAATCTCAGTGTTGTTTTAAATTGCATTTCTTGAATGACTAATGATGTTGAACATTTTTTCATGTATTTATTTGCCATTTGTATTTCTTTTTCAGAGAAGTGTGTATTCATCTCAGATGCCCATTTTTGTATTGGGTCTTTGAATTTTGGGGACTTGATTTTTAAAAATTCATTACATCTTCTGGACAAGAGTCCTTTCTCTGAGGGACAGTTGGCTAAAATTTTTTCCCAATTCTTGGATTTTCCTTTCACCATGTTGTTGATTTCTTTTGATATGGAAAATCTCTTCAATAAGATGAGATTCCAGTTGTTGATTCTTTGAGGCATTTCCCATGTAGTTTAGTTTTTGTTTATGAACCCTCTGACTACCCCTATGTGTTCAAGATTTCCACCTCCCTTCTCCTTCAGTAGATCTAGTGTTTCTGTTTTAATATTTGGATGTTTACACCATTTTGACTTTATTTTGGTGCATGGTGATAGGAATGGCTCTAGTATTAGTCTTTGGCATGTGGAAAACCACTTTTCCCAGCACCATTTATTAAAGAGGCTGTCTTTCTTCCAGTGAACATGTTTGGCCCCGTTATCAAAGATAAGGTGGCTGAGTGTGTTTGTGATCGTGGCTGCATCTTCCAATCTGTTACATTGATCTTCAGGTCTGTTTTTTGCCAATACCGTGCTACTTTTATCACAGTCGTTTTTTTGTATAATTTCAAGTCAGGCATTCTGATACCTCCTGCTTTGCCTTTGTTTCCCAGGTTTGCTTTTGCTATTCTGGTTCTCTTCTGGTTCCAGATGAATTTTAGGAATGTTCTCTAGATCTTGAGGTATACCAATGGTATTTTCATCAGTATTGCATTGAATCTGTATAACAATTTTGGAAGTATGGCCATTTTCACAATGTTGATTCTTCCAATCCATGAGCAAAGTGTATCTTCCCATTTTTGAAATATTCTTTGACACTTTTTTCACAGTACTGTAATTTCCACTGTATAGATCTTTTAATTCTTTTGTTAGATTGATTCCTGCATATTTCCAGTTTTTGGATGTTATTGTGAAAGGTAGGGTTTCCCTAATTTCTCTCTCCATGTGTTTATTATTTGCGTATGGGAAAGCTATTGATTTTTGAGTGTTGACTTTGTATCCAGCTATGCTACTGATTTTGTTGATTAATTCTAGGAATCTTTTGGTGGAGTTTTTGGGGTCTTCCTTGTAGAGTGTCACGTCATCTGTGAATAATGATAATTTCACTTCTTCCTTTCCTAGCCTTATTGATTTTATTTCTCTCCCTTGTTTGATTGCTCTGGCTGTTTCTGTCTGTTGAATAGGAGTGGAGACAGTGGGCATCTTTGTCTTATTCTTGATTTTAAAGTGAAACCTTTCAGATTTTGTCCATTTAGTATGATGTTGGCCATTGGTTTGTCATAGATGGCTTTTACCAGATTGAGGTAAAGTCCATCTATTCCAATTTAATGTAGGGTTTTTATTATGAATGAGTGTTGGACTTTATCAAAAGTGTTTTCTGCCCCTACTGAGAAGATCATATGATTCTTATCTTTGGCTCTGTTGATGTGATGTATTACATTTAGTGATTTGCATATATCGAACCATCCCTGCATTCCTGGGATGAATCCCATTTGGTCAGGGTGTATTATATTTTTGATGATTTGTTGCATTCCATTAGCTAGTGCTTTATTGAGAATTTTTGCATCTATGTTCATTTGGGAGATTGGATTGTAGTTCTCTTTTTTGGCTGGGTCTTTCTCTGGTTTTGGTGTCAGAGTAATACTTGCCTCCAGGAATCAGTTAGGGAGAATTGTTTCCCTTTGTATTTCATGAAACAGTTTGAGAACTAATAATAAATCTCTAAATTTCTTGTGGAATATAACTGTGAATCCATCAGGACATGTGCTTTTCTTTGTTGGTAAGATTTTTATTATACTTTCCATTTCCTTGTGTGAAATTGGGTTATTCAGGAATTTTATATCTTCTTGATTCAGTTTTGACAAATCATATGTATCTAGGAATTGACTGTTTCTCTTGTGTTTTCCATCTTATGAGAGTAACAATTTTCAAAGTAGGTATTGATGATCTTCTGAATTTCTATAGGACTTGTATTTATTTCACCCCTTTCATTCCTTATTGCATGGATTTGAGGTTTTTTTTCCATTTTTTGATAAGGTTGGCTAGAGGTTTTTCAATTTTATTTATTTTTTCAAAGACTCAACTCTTTGATTCATTAATTCTATTTATTGTTTTCTTAGTTTCAATTGTGCTAATATCTGCTCAGATCTTTATAATTTCCTCCCTTCTTTGGGCTTTGTGCTTGACTTGCACTTCTTTTTCTAGAAATTTAAGTGTCGCACAAGGTTGTTTACTTGTGTTCATTCTGTTTTCCTGGTGTTGGAATCCACTTTTGTAAATTTCCCTCTGAGGACTGCTTGCATTGTATCCCACAGATGGTGATAGTTTGTATCTGCATTTTTCTTTGATTGTAAGTATTATTTAACGTCTTCTTTAATTTCTTCTGTGACCCATTGGTTGTTCAGGAGAACGTTATTTAATTTCCATGTGTTCATGGAGTTTTTGCAATTTCTTTTGTCATTAATTTCCAATTTCATTGCACTATAGTCCTATAATATGCATGAGATAACTTCAATTCTTTCACATTTACTTAAGCATGTTCTGTGAGCTAGCATATGGTCTATTTTAGAGAACTTCCCATGTGCAGCTGAGAAAAATGTGTATTCTAATATTGTTGGGTGGAATATTCCGTAAAAGTTTTCTAAGTCCATTTATTCACGTTTGATTTAGTTCTGTTATTTCATTGCTGATATTTTGTCTGGTTGTTTTATCTCTTTGTGACAATGGGGTATTAAACTTCCCTGTTACAATTGTGTTATTTGATTTTTCATATCTGTTAAAATTTGCCTTATATAATTGAGTGCTGTTATATTTGGTGCATATATATTGATGATTGTTATCTCTTCCTCTTGCATTTTTCCCCTAACAAGAACGTAGCGACCTTCTTTATCTCTTTTGATCATTATTGGTTTGAAATTCATATTGTCTACAAACAGAATAGCTATTCCTGCTTTTTTTCTAGGTTTCTGTTGCATGGAGTATTATTTTCCATCCTTTGACTTTCAGTCTATGGACTTCCTTCTGAGTTACATGTATTTCTTATATATAGAATATTGTTGGGCTTTGTTTCTTTATCCACTCTGCCATTCCTTTTCTTTTGATTGCTGAATTGAAGCCACTTACATTAATGGTTATTAGTGATATGTGTTAACTTATCTTTGTCATGTTATTTTCTCACTAGTAATTCTGTACTTTCCTTCTCTGTTTAATTGCTTACCTTGCTGGGTAGCTCTTCTTCACTGTCCGTCCTGAAATTGTGGTCATTTTTATCTTTTTGTAGAATATCTTTCAGTGCTTTTTGTAAGGTTGGTTTGGTGGTCATGAATTTCTTCAGTTGATCTTTGTCATGGAAAAATCTTATTTCTCCATCAATTTGTGAAATATAGTTTTGCAGGGTACAGCAATCAGGGTTAGAAGTTGTTTTCTTTTAGGACCTGAAATACTTCACTCTAAGCTCTTCTTGACTTGATGGCTTGTGTTGAGAAATCTGCCATGATTCTGATGGGCTTCCTTTTATAGGCAATTTGTTTCTTTCCTCTAGCAGATTTTAATATTCTGTTCTTTTGCTGAATTTCTGGGATCTTGATCACTATATGTCTGGGTGTAGATTTATTTTTGTTATGGCTAATTGAAGATTTATATGCCTCACTTAATTGTATGTCAGATTCTTTTTTCATACTTGGTAAGTTTTCTGCTATTACTGCTACAAATGGTCTTTTTGTATCATTCATGTTGCCTCCTGCTCTTTTGTTGACACTTATGAGTCATATATATATATATTTGCCTCATCTTGTGGTGTTAAATTGTTATTTCCTGGTTCATTGTTATTTTTAAGAGATCTTTCCTTTCATGATCACTAGGTGCATTGCTGTCTTCAAGGTCTGAAAGTCTATCTTCTGTTTTGTTCAAGCAGTTTTGCCTGCTTTCAGTGGAATTTTCAGTTCTTGGATATATCTTTGAATCTGTTTCCTGCATTCTAATTCTTTCCTATACTGTTCATTCAAGGTTTCCATAACTTTTCTGTGTTCCTCTAATTTTTAAATCTATGTCTTCCTTTGATATGCTGAACAATTCTTTCATTATGGTTATCATTTCTTTTTTTACCTGAGCAATTATTTCTGATCTTATTTCCTCTATAGCCTGATGTATTTGGTTCTTTTCCTTCAGTCGCTAACATTCAAGAGATTTCAGGTGTGGGACTTCCATGTTCTTTCATGTTGATTTTTCCTGGACTTGTTCTGGGTGGTGTGAAGGGTTGAGATTGTATTTTGCTCCTTCTCTTTATCGCTTTCAAATCTCCCTAGGTTTCCTGGGATTCAGCGTCGTGGCTGAAGCTTCCTGTGTTGGTGTGACCTTCCTGTGATAGCAGGGGGGAAAGAGCCAGAGGCTCCTGATTACTAGACAGCTCAGCGAGGATTCCCAGGCCTGAGGGACCTGCACATGATCTTCCATAGTGTTTTGATTGTGAAACATTAATAATAAAATAATTTTAAATCAAGAATTCTGATACTTTCAGATTTTTTTTTCTTTTTCAAGAATACATTAGCTCTTTGGTTTTTTTCATGTAGTTCAAAGTGAATTTTATTTTATTTTATTTTATTTTCAAAGTGAATTTTAGATTTTTTTTTCTATTTCTGTCATTGGAATTATGCTAGTTATTGGTGTGTGTAGATTGTTTTGGGTATTGTATGGACATTTTAACAGCATTAAGTCTGATGATCTGTGAAAACAAAATGCCTTTCTATTTATTTGCCTTTTTCTTCAATTTTTCTCATCAATGTTTTATAGTTTTTAATACACAGATCTTTCATCTTTTTGGCTAAATTTACTCCTGTGGATTTCATTCATTTTTATTTTATTAAAAGTAGGATTTTGTTCTTGATTTCTTTGTCAGGTAGTTTGCTTTTTACTCCTGTGGATTTCATTCATTTTTATTTTATTAGAAGTAGGATTATGTTCTTGATTTCTTTGTCAGGTAGTTTGCTTTTAATACATAGGTATACAGTTGGCTTTTATATAGTGACTTTGTATTCTACAACTTTACTGAATTCATTTGTTGCTTCTTGGTAGAGTCTTAGAAAGATAAGGTTTGAATTACAGAAGTTTTCATTTGATTTTTGTTTTTATTGTGGTGTGATCTTTTAGGAATCAAATCTCAGTTCCTACATCTATAATACAGAGATAATGACACTGGAATTAAAATAGTTTAATTGTATATAACCTGGTGCCTGGCACATAACAAACCATTCAAATCCTGATGAATAATAGTTTTTAATAAGAGCGGTTTCCTAATTTTGCAGGAGCCAGTAGCATTGTTCATGTAAGATAGTGGGATCCCCTATAGCATGGCTCTTGCTGAATGTCTGTCTACATCCACCAAAAAACAAAGCAGAAAGGTTTCCTTTGGGCTGGAAACTTCTCATACTTAATCCTGGGCCAAAAATTCTGACTTATGTTGGAAAATTTCTTTAAAATTTCATCAGGCTATTGTTTCTGGGGTTAGAGTGTGGTTTGGTTTGAATTATGTGAGTACAGAACAAATATTGTTAATAAATAACAGAAATACCCTTCCATTTCCAAAGCAAGAAAGGAAAGCAAGCTCTGTGCTGGGCTTATTAACACCCAGTTGGTTTCTAGGCTTCTCCTAACTTACCCTGGGTGAAAATCAAACAGTGCAGTCAAACCTTCCAGCAAGCACCTGGTTGAGCAGCACTCAGTGAAGGAGTCACTACAAGTCCCCTGGTCACCACACTACAGAATTCTTAGTGATTTGAAAAATCACAACCAGTGTATACTATATTTTTGTCTGTTGGCTGATGGTGCTGGAGGAGGGGGCATTGTTTGCAAAGGGACCCACTGATGTGGTCTCCCTAACACTGCATGGAGGTTACACCACCTGTCACAGGTTCTCATTGCACAACCAGATTTACCTGGAGATTTTGCACACTTATTATGTGCAATAGCTAGGCCACACGCATTCTCATGCACAGAGTCCTCATTTGACCCATTTCACTGATCCCACGTTTCACAGAACACAGGAGAGGCTGGAGCCCTGGAGTCGCTCTCTTGCTGTATACCCTTAGGGGTGACACCAAGATAGGCCCTACATCTCTTTTTCTGATGGCAAATTGGTGATTTTCTTTCTATGGCATTATGAGAAACTGCAAATATAATAAATTGTTATTTATGTACTTTTGAATGGACAACAAAAGCAGAGGAGAATGAGGAAGATGAGGTGGAGGAGGAAGAGAATGAAATACAGAAGCAAAGCAATGCAGGTGAGGTGGGTACGTGGCTCAGGGCAAAGCACTTGCTTAGCATATGTGAGGTCCTGCATTTGATCCCCAGCAATGCAAGAAAAAAAGTGCTGGTACATGCGTATAATGTCAGCACTCTAGGACACTAAGGCACGTATGAGCCCCCGCTGGTTTACTTAGTGACTTAAGGAGACTGTCTCAAAACCAAAGAGGCCTGGGAGTGTAGCTGCGTGTGAAGGCTTGGGTCCCAATTCTAGTACCGCACACACACAATTAAAATATTAAAAAATATACAGTGAAAGTCTGCAATAACTCATCAGTGGAGGAAAAGCCTTCCAACAGAGCAGAGGACTTAAATCAAACATCCTGGTGGTGATTTTTCTCTTTGGTATCTAGAAAATCACTTTCTTTCATTTACAAACTCTGCCAGATCACCAAGTTGGAACAGCTAGTATGTTCTTTGGGGTTGGGCAAACACCCACAGAAGTAGCTTATATTACAGGGTGGAGGGTTCTAGTCAGTGGAAGAGAAGCAGCACTGGACTGGGTCCAGCCTTGTAGGGTCCAGTGCCTGGCATCCTCCAATTTCTCCTGTAGACACCTAGGTTGGGAAGGAGGGAGACAAGAGTGACATGGACCAGGCGAGGCTTGAAATTCGATCGGTCACAACTAGGGACACAAACAGTTTGGAAAGGCCAGGGTGGCTGACGTTAGGGAGGATCTGCTTCCCAGGGGAGCCCAAGGGTAAGACTGGGGATTCCAGACCAGGGGATCCGGGAAGGACATCTTCCTTTGCCGGGAGGCTTTCGAATCCCCAGCCTCTTGCAGAAGCTGGTTTTTAAAAAGTGATGTGAAAGTATGGAAGTCTGGTGCTCTCAGAGTGGAAGGAAACATCTTGTTTACAAATGCCAGGCGGTAATTAGCATATTTTACCAAGAGGAGCCACACGGGCTGCTTTTGTTAGTTGAAAAGCTCAGTGCTTTGCTTTCTTGTGGCTCTTCTTTCTGAGGCTGGGGAGACACTGAGACTCTGAACCCAGTTCATAAATAGTTGATTTCATATTTTAAAATCTTGCACGGAAACTGTCACCCCCTCTTGTGGATCGCAGATGGTGAAGAACTAATTTGTTACTGTTTGATAACTGCTTTTATGTATCAAAGCTCTTATTTACTACTCTGTGGGGGAAATGACAGACTAGGAGCAATTGTGCCTTTGCTTTCTGATTCTCTTTCGATGCTAGGCTCCTTGCTCCTCGTTCCCAGGTTTGCTATTTGAAATGGAAAATGCTATCTTTTGTATTTGCTGGCTTGATTGAACTAACTTCTTCTGGGGGGTGGGGAGGTTTTGAAGAGAGCCTGTCCCGGCAGACCTGCAGCCTCCTTCCTTCATCTCTTCATGTTTTCTTTTTTCATGGTACTGGGGATGGAACCCAGAGCTTCTGCCCTGAGCTCTACCTCCAACCCTTATTAATTGTTTCATTTTGAGGCAAAGTCTCACTAAGTCACTATGCTGCCCACATATCCTCCTGCCTCTGTCTTCCAGACTGCTAGAATTATAGGCTTGCACCACACACCCAGCTTTTTGATCTTTCTGATTATCAGACAACCTTTATCAATCAGGTCACTACTGGTTTTTTTTCTTTCTTTTTTTGTGACAGGGTCTCACTATGCAGTTCAGGCTGGCCTTGAGCTCACTTTGTAGCCCATGCTGGTCCTGCACTTGCAACAATCCTCCTGCCTCAGCCTACTGAGTGCTGGGATTACAGGCATGTACCACCATGCTTGGCAACAGGTTTCTAATGAGCTATGCAAATGAAAGCTTTGATTTTGAACATTGTTGGAGAAATATACAAAAATGCAGGAAGATCTCTAGGATGGGTAAAGATCATATGCTGCTGGTAGCTAGGCAAACCCTCTTTTTTGAAACTACTCATTTCATCTACTCATGAACTTATTAATTAATTAATTAATTCACTCATGTTTCATTGAAATGTATTCTGGTCAACCAGTTAATGCTTTCTCCATGGTAGATAAATCAAATAAATTAGATAAAGCAGAGCTTAGACAAACTTATGGGGCAGGCCGACACTGTGACATGTCCCTACCTATGTCCCTTACCTGTGTGCTTGGAGTGAGTTGGCTGTATCAGGAAATGCCTAGAAGAAAACCTCACAGTCAGCTAGCTCAGTTTGCAAGCAAGAGCCTGAGAGCTAAGAATAATTTTTATGTTTTCAAATGGTTGAAAAGAAGTTAGAAGAAAAGTATTTCTGGGAGTGTAAAAATTACATGAAGTTTGAGTTTCACGTTTATGGGGATGCTGGTCATCCACACTGTTTGACTGTTCATCTCTGGTCACCTTCATATATAGCAAGACTGAGTGGTTGGGAAGGAACTACGCTACAGAGCCTGATGAATTATCACCTGGCCGTATCCATAAAGAGTTTAGCAACTGCTGAGCTGGCTCACTCCCTGATGTCTTTGACATAGTGGGAAGGACATGAACCAGGCTCATGGCCGTAACTGTGACTCATGCAGCCTCTTCCTTTCCCTTTCATTCCACGAGCTCCAGCCCTCCTGGCCAAGGTGGCCTCCTCTGCACACCCTATTCTGCTGCCATACACAGCAGACCATCAGTCACACCAACTTTAGCTAGTAATTTCTTTATGTCACATGTTATAGCAAATATAGCTACTTCAAAGGAGACCTCAGAACTCCTCAGACTAAATTAGGTGTGTGTCTCTTATTCTGTGAGCTCCACTGTTTCCTTTTCCTTGAGGATGTATGAAATTTTTCATTATATCTGTAGTAGTATCACTGATTATTTAATATCTCCACACTAGATCTTTGAAAGCAAAAATTAATAACTGTTCATGTTGTCAAGTATCCCCAGTGCAAAGCAAGTACTGAGCTGCAGTAGGAAGGAGCAGGGTTTGGAAGAAGGGTGCTGTCCATTCTTGAAGACTTCCTGTGCTCCAGGCACTGGGGTGAAGGCTGTGTATATCATATGCCATATGTCGCAACTCAGGGTGAGGTCTCTCAGCTGTGCCTTATCCACGGGGACGCACTGAAGACCACCAATGACAGTCTAAAGCCTAGGTCAGGGTTAAACTCTAGATGCACCACTCTTTTCTTACCTGTGTTCAAGTTGGGATTATACACAAGGCATGGTAAGAGGTCAACCACAACTAATAATAAAATGGAGCAATGGTAACAACACACCAGGATAACAGTCATATGAATGTACTCTCTCTTACAAATTATCTTTTTTAAAGCTTTTATTCCTTATTATTCTGTTGGAAGTTTGAAGTGTGTAATGCTCACATTCTGTGGGCAGTTGGTGCATGTGCACAACACATCCTTATTCTTCTTTGCATCCCTTTCTCCTCTTCTTTTTCCCTCCTCCCTCTGTTTCTTGGTCCCTTTTCCTTTTGCAAAAGACCTATCTCCCTATTTCCTATTATCTATTTCATTTTGCTTTTTATCTATATTTTCGGCTTCTCATGTGAAAGGAATTGTGCAATTTTTAAGCTTGTGGCTCTGATTTATTTCACTTAGCATCATGGTCTCAAGGTGCATCTATTTTCTTACAGGTCTATTTTTCTTCTCAGATTTAGCTCTTATGAGTTGCATTGCTATACACCCGGGTATGTGTGCATCACTCTATAATGATGTCTTCCTGCTCCTGGCTCCATAGTAATATATTTGGGCTGCAGTTGACTGCGGATGACTGAAGTTCTGAAAGCAAGACGGCCAATGGCATTGGCGTCATTTTGCACATGGAGCCAGGAAAGGAGCTTCCTAGAATTTGGCAGGTTCCTGCTCACAGGTAGTCTCCAGTTTTGGCTGACTCCAAACTTGCCTGCCTATGGCTATTTTGTGTGTAAGGAAATCGTGCAACACATCACAATTAAAATCAGTTCCCACTGGGAAAGCAAAGTGCTGTAGAAAATATTTTATTCTATACACAAAACAGGTTTCCTCTGCATGTTTTACCAACATAATCATCTCCACATTGTCATCACCGAGGCGTAAAAGAGGAACAAGCAGTGCAGCCGCCCCTCCCATTCAGTCCCTCAAGGGGACTGTACAGGGAATGCTAAGCTGTCTTTTCCTCTGCTTCTACCATGTTTCTTGTCTTAAATAATGGCAAGACACTACAGCATTGGCAGGAGTGTTAGAGACTCACCCAGTGTCCAAAGTATCGATGACAACTGCGGGCCAAAGCCCTTGGCTGACTCACAGGTGCAGAACAAATCCCTTCTGTGGCATTTGCTCCCAGGTCCCCTCTGCATTCTCCTATTTAAAAATCACAAAAGACGATCTCCTCAGCCTTCTCCATGCCTGAGAAGAAAGTGCTCACCTTTGATTCATCATGCCTTATTTTGATATTGGAGATTTAAGTGCATTTTCCTGGATTTTTTAAAACCATGTCCCTCAACATATCTTGTTGCTGTGTTAGACTTTGATGTGCAGAACATGAAAAGCATGATAGTGGGGGGTTTTTTTTGTTTATTTCTTTGTCTTTTCTTTTTGAGACAGTGACTTGCTATATAGTTCAAGCTGGCACTGAACTCACTATATAGCCCCCACTGGTCTCAAACTTGAGGCAAACCTCCTGCCTCAGCCTCTCAATTACTGGGATCACAAGCATGCCCACCATGCCTGGCATGAAAGTGGGCTTTGCATTTTAGTGTTTGGAAGACATTCCTGCCTCCTAAGCCTTGGATTGTGAGCTGCACTATGAGTTTGCTTATGCAGGCTGACCACTGTTCTGTGCACACACTTCTGTGTTAATCTGTGCACTGGGAGTTCTGAGGGCTTCCACGTTGTGCCATCAGTAGTAGTGTATCACAAAAATGAAGATGGATGGGAAATGAGTCTGCATGTAACTTCAGAGAATCCCTTGGCCTGTATCAGAGTAGAAGCTGATCATTGTGGTCATGGTCATGGTCACTGTGATGATCATAACAGTCGGTGTCTAGCAACTACTTCACCTGTGACACAGATTCACACACGGCATTCCCAAGCTCTTCTCAGGAGGCTCACTGAGGACCAGCGCTGAGTTATGCACAGGAAGGAAGTGAAACACGGGGTGCGTATGGGAACAGCCCCAAACTCACAGTAGATAGGCAAAAGACCACGAGATTCTCCTGTCATCTTCTAGTAATAACAGGCACTTTCTGCCATGTAATGTCTCTCTACATCTCTTCCCTAGTTCCTAAATTTCCAGCACCATGAGAAAAAAATCTACAAAACATTCTTCCAGTAAGAGATTTAAATATTGGTTTAAACTCACACTGGAGTAGAAATAGGGTGGGCAGGTATTTTCCAGAGAGGTCCAGTGGACACTTGTAGCCCCATTATCTCTGACAGTGCCTCCTCTACATTCTCAGAAGTGTCCCATTTGATCAGCTGAGCAATTAATCAATCTGAATGTGTGTGACCTCCCCTCCCCCAGGGCTGACCACCTCTGGGAAGATTGCTTCTGAAGCTGGGCAGAAGCTGCACACTTTCCTCAGCTGTCGCTGACAGCTTAGTGGTGAATTTGTAGGTGGCACCAGTGTTTATGGAGCGCTGTGAGGCAGGGTCTCAGCCCTGTCACAGCCCTGGTGTGAATAAAGAGCATGGTCTGCTGGGTGTGGTGGTGCTTGCCTCTGAGCCCGGCACTGTGGGAAGCTGAAGCAGGAGGATCAAGAAGTCAAGCTCAGCCTGGGCAGCTCAGCGAGACCTTGTCCAAATTTAAGAAGAAGCTGGAGCTGGAGCTGAACGCAAAGGCCTTGGGTTCAATCAACAGTCACCACAAAACAAAACAAAATGCAAAACAAAACATAAAACAAAAACACATTTTTATCTCATCCTTTGGACACCTTCCTCGTGTGCGTGCAGTTTTTGGCTAAATGTGGAAAAATGTTTAACATTACCCCGAGCCCCACATGGAAAGAAAAATGCTCATTTGTTACAGCCCTCTTTGCATTTATCTTCCTGGGAAACACTGTTATGGGCACTTTTCATCAAAAAGAATCCAGAGCTCCCTTGCAAGGCATAGTGGGTGGGGGCAACGTCAGTGCATTTGTAGCCTTACTACACAGAATAGAAAGGAGATCCTATGCACTTCTCCAGTGTGTTTATATTCTAACATGGGAAACAGATGTGAATATAAAGAGAGGAGATGTGTTTCCACAAAGCCAAAATATGTGAGAAATGTTTAAAATGGCCGCGGAACCACTCTTGTAATCCCTGACAACGGCCCTGGACCTGCAGATTTCTTTAGTACACTTTCTCCGTCTCTCTGGAGACTGTGGAGTCTTCATGCCTTGACTAAGGTACAGCCTTGGGGCTGCTGGGTTTTCTGAGGCTGTTAACCCCTGGCAGAAGTTTTATGACCTTGAAAGTATCAATTTCCATTTTAGTGCAGGATTTAGAAGTGCCAGGCCGAGTCACTACTTGCTAGCATTTTAACATTATATACAAATAAGTTCTGAATGTCTGCTTGGAAACAGGAAAAGAGTGGTTAAAACAGTTTAAATATTATTATACTTGCTTAGGAAAAGGAAAAAGACCCAGTGCTATAATGGCATCTCCAGCTGACCGGATAGATTTATCATGCTTTTTCTTCCATGTTAGAAATACATCCACAGATGCCCCATGGTAAATTAGGTAGGCTTATGGCACTGGGAAGCTGCAATCTAGAAACACATGGAATGAGTGTGGTGGTATTTGCAGCAATCAATGCATTCTATAAATGATGGAATAGCGTTTCCTCTATAGAGCAATTTCAGATTTAAGGTTCCAATTCAGCGTTTCTTGCCCTAAATCATAGTAAAGGCTAAATCTCATTATGACAAACTGTAATAGTTCATCAACATTCTTGAGTTAGACCTAGAAATCTGTTATGTTAATGTGCCTTGATCTAAATGTGACTGGGACTTGGAAGTCTCTTTGTGATACTGAAATTTTTGGCTATAAAGATATTTGGCTGATGTATTCAGTTATTTTCATTCCTAGAGCATGAAAAACGGAGTGTAAAAGTTTCAGGTTGTTTAGTGAACCTGATCAGTCACAAAGTTGATCCTGAGTCCAGGACTGGAGAGACTGAGGATCCACAGAGGCTGATTTCCTATCTGCTTGTTGGGCATCCTGGAAACTCATCAAGATGCAATGACACTTGGAACTCATTAGGTGCATCAGGTCCCTGAGGAGGCCTCAGTTTCCCATAAAGGTGGACTCAGGCCTACGGGTATCACCGGGTCATCAGTCACTTCACTACTCCATCCCCCACTGTTACACAAAAGATTTCTTCTGTGAATGCAGTGTCCTACAAGTCCACTCATGGTATCAATGCAGGTGGAAAAATGTCAATGCTAGGGATTAACAGTAGTTGTTATATTACATATTATTATCTTCAATGA
The DNA here is from genome assembly GCA_004027595.1 of Dinomys branickii. Taxonomy (NCBI): domain Eukaryota; kingdom Metazoa; phylum Chordata; class Mammalia; order Rodentia; family Dinomyidae; genus Dinomys; species Dinomys branickii. The sequence continues at coordinate 28,788 of PVLD010016452.1, read as the reverse complement.
AGTTGCTCAGATTTTTGGTTTGAAATCCTGTATCATTTTTAATGTCCTTACTTTGTGTTGTTTCAATTTCGCTTTTGTTCTTTTTATTTTTGTACTATTTTCTTTAAAATTCAAAAAAATATAAAAACAATTATAAAAATCTCAATGCTAAACTAGTTTTCTGACATTAAGAGCATATATATGAATCTGAGGAAAAACATTCTCTTCTGATGGTATGCTAATAAAGAAACCTATAAATACAGAAGCTAAGGTTGTGGAACCCAATAATTTCTTTCTTTGATGCTAGATGACTCAATTCCTTTGAGCAAATATATATACAAATTACCCTAGATGTGTAACTTAGTGTATTCATTCTGTATGGAATATAGACCAGCAGAACTCTCCATCCATTCAGGCATAAATAAAATTATGCACTCCCATGGGAGTTTTCTTCCATCTGCATCAGAACAGGAAGAACTATCCTCTCACACGTGTGCCAACAAGTGGTCTGATTTTTTTTTTAACTTGGCCAAATGTTCCCATGCAGACTTATTCACCTGAATGGTTATTTCTACATTCTCTTCGTATTTTAAAGACTTGTGCAAAATTCATAGGATCTGTGAACTGTGTGTATCACGCCAATATCATCCCATCTGAACATTTTAAGGGGAGGTGCTTGTGAGCTTTCTATCATGAACAAATGATCAGCGAGTTGAAGATGAGTAAAGAAGAGATTACCAAGTTTTCTCTCAGTGCAGTCCTGGGTTTGCATCCTTGATCAATTTCTGCTATTGGAGGGGATCCTATTTTACAGTTCTAGTTGGAGAGAGGTTGATTTGTAGAGTAATGGGAAGTATGACCCTGTAGAATTTTAATATTTTGTACTTATCCTAGTAATCTTTTCTAACATAGTTTTATTAAATTGCCCATCATTATCCAGTTCCTTAAATTCTCATTTATGCCAATGTAACATCTTGTGGCTTCCTCAGGAATTAATAAGCTGAATAAGTCTTTGGAGTATGTTTACCTTTCTAAGTCATTTGTGCTTTTCAACCTTTTGAAAGCTGGACAGTGACACTAGAAGATCACATAGCCCATAGGCCTGGAAATTTCCTTTAAACTTTCTCCATGATTCCCTGAATAGCACTCAGCTTCTAGCCCTATTCTGTACGCATGGAGTTTTTCTGAGAAGGATTCGATGACTTCCAAGCTTCCCAAGAAAAATGTACAACTATATCTGCACATGTCAATACCATCTGGTTGGAGATCAGAATCCAAAGAAAGATGGAGCAAAAGGAAGTGCAGTGGGTTTTCCTTATATTGGAAACCCTGACAGCAGGACACAGAAGCAACGAGAAATCAGGTGTTGTGTGTGACCGTGGTGACAGCTGCCTCTCCACCTCTTGGTCCCCTAGCACCTTCCAATCAGATCCACCCTCCTGGGGTGACTTGGTTTTGTCCTCTTCATAAACAGATCTTGTTACCTACCTGCTTCCTTTCTGCTCAGATCTTTGTCCTCGCAGCCCAGGCACCATTTCTGCGTTTGTCTCATGTCTGTCCCCATGCAGCTCTGCTCTGTCTCAGCATGGCACAGGGCTACTAATGCAATTTCTCTGATGGTTATTCATGGTAATTTTCTTCTCTGGTTTCATCATTATCTACACAAATGGGTTCCCTGAATCATTATCTGTTTTTTTGGTTTCTACAATTTTTCTTTCTGGGGCTCCTTATTCCTTGGGTGCTCAAATGTACTGCAAATCCTTTGATTTTTGTATCATTGAATAATTTGCTTCCTCTTTTCCAGGGCAAGTATAAGATGCTCTGATTCCAAAATTGACAACATAAGATCTTGAACTCTAAGAGATAAGGCCAGTCTGTTTCCTAGGGAGTAGTCACGGCCACCATCCATGTCCTACCAGACCGAATAGACACTGTTTTCATGCTCAAAGGTGACTGGAGGAGAGGTGAGACCAGCCACTCAGGAAGGACCCTACAACAGGTCCAAGTCTGCAGGGGAAATCAGAAGTTCATTTTGGGGCAGGTCCAACAGAAGTTCCCATTGGGTGTTCACCGTCTCATGTGATTGCTTCCAAGACTTGGAGACAGTTCTTCCTGGAAAAGAAACTTCCTGAAGCAATGGGAGAGCATTCCTTCCATTCCAGCTTTTCCTCATTGGAAAACATTTGCTGTCTTCATGAAACCTCAACTCCCTTTGGGCCTTGGTTTTCTTAATTATACAGGAGTGGTTCCATTGGAGACTGAGAGTCCTGTAAAGTAAACAGGCATCACAACTCCTGAGTATGTCCTTGCACCAGACCTGGCCTGGCCCACAACAGTCCTTCTTCCTGTTTGTGCCTCACTTTGTCCCCAGCCCTGTATGGCCTTGGGCTGCGGCGGTACAACATAAATTTCAACTACTGTTGCTCAGCTTGGATCTTAAGGAGGTGTTAAGAGGAGAGGACAGCTGAATGTCAAATGTCTCATGCTCATTTTACGTGGGATATGCCCCAGAGCATATGCCCAGCATTCACTGATAGAAAATAGTACAAAGATGCTTTTTTTGGGTGGGACTGGGAATTGGACCTGGGCCCTTCACACTGAGCTACCTCCAGAGGCCATTGTACATTTTTTAAATTTTGAGAGAGGCTCTAGGCTGCTGAGTTGCCCAGGCTTGGCTCAAATGTGGGATCTTCCTGCCTCAGGTTCCTAGATTACAATGTGCACCATGTCCAGCTCAAAGATACTTTTTATATGTCACTCTCAACTAGAACGACTCAATTGAACGTATTGATCAACCAACCAAAGTGTAGCCTACAGTTTGATTCCATATTGTGGGATCTGAGAATGTCAGAATCATTTAAATTCTAAGCTTTTATTTAGCAGAAATGAATTTACCCTAAATGATTGAATGTGTTAATCCTGGAGGACCTTGGGAATTTCTTGAGAAACATTTAACTGCATATTTTGATCCCAATAGATAAATGTAGCTATTATGGGTTAGACTTGCTTGATACCATTTTGACCAGCCATAGGCCAGACTGCCTGGGAATCTGTATTATGCCAAGGATATTTCAGAGGTAATTTAGATAGCAAACATTTCCAAAAAACTAATTTGGGGAGAGATAACTGGGTAGAGAGCTGGAGACTGAGGTTCTGGTTTGAACTTGGCTCCTACCCAGCAGTGTGTGCTGAGTCTGACCCCAGCCTCTCAGGGACCTGGTTTAATGTGTAAGGAAAACAGATGAAATCCTACCTAGGGTTCCTCTGCAACCTACAGTTGATTCCACGTACATTTCTATTTGTGCCCTGTTTAATAAAAGGAGAACTCATCCTACTCGTGTATTCCTCTCCAGTCTAGCTTAGGCCTTGCTTTCAGGTTCTGGGACTAAACACTTGGCTTGACCCATGACCCAACAAGCCCTGTGGTACGGAGCTCCATCCATGGCCTTAAGCTTTGCTTTTCAGCAGATATGGGATAGCTTAGTTATTTTTCTCATTGCTGAAACAAAATACTCAACATCCACAATGGGGAAAAAGTTTATCTTCGCTCACAGTTTGTAGAGGTTTCTGTCCATATTTGGCTGTCTCCAGGGCAGGGTGGCCTGGCAGAGGGGCATTGCAGAGGAGAAACAGTTTATGGCAGGCAGACAGGAAGCAGCAAGCAGCAGCAGCAGCTCTTCCTTGCCTCTCTCCCTTATATTCCATCGAGGCCACAAGCCTATTTATTGGTGTCACACACACAAGGGTGGAGCTTCTATTATCCACACCCAGTACTACATTAAACCCATTTAGTTATCATCCTAAGTCCTTCACCTATGAGTTCATGAGGTTTTGGTGTGTGTGGGGGTGCATCTAGATCCAAGTTGTAATATTGGCCCAGACCATTGTGCTGAGTTTCTCCCAAACTTGTGGTGTCCTCAACAAGGAAGTTTTTTTGTTTGTTTGTTTTTGGAGGTACCAGGGATCGAACTCAGGACCTTGTGCTTGCCAGGCAAGCACTTGTGCCACTGAGCTATATCCCCACCCCCAACAAGGTACTTTATGGTAATGGACACATCTTACTTCTTTGGCTGCCAACAGCTGAGCATCTTTCCTCTGATTAGAGACCTTTGTGACTTTTGCAGCAGCTCCTTGAGCTTTGATGAAACACAGAAGCTACCTCCCATAACAGAAATTTCAGATGCCTGGTGGTAGTTTTGCGGAATGGGCACAGCCAGAGGAACCACCATCAGAGAAACACTCTGAGGGCTGTGCATAGCTGGGGAAGCAGAGACGACAGAGCCCATGTGGGGTAGCTATGTTGGCTGTACCCAGTCATGTCCTAAGGAAGTTGTTCTGGAGTTGTTCTTCTCCACATCTGGGGTAGGAGATTAAGCATTTTGGGTATAAGATGCAGATGAAGACTGGGCAGAAACTTCCCACCACTCCTGTGGCCTGACTTAGGGACTTGCTCCTGATGGTCTACCTGAAATTATGCTGTCCAAGTCCTTGCAGCAATTTCTCCAGTTAATCTGCAACATTTCAGTACAATCTTTTTATGCCTAACTCTACCAGACTCAGGTTCTTTGTTTTACAATCAAATAGTTAAAAATAGACAAGAATTTGGGAGTTCTTTATTACAATCTTTCCAGAGATCAAAGTTAGATGAAATCATAGCTATAAATTCCTGCTTCTCCATGGTTCTGTTGATTCTTCAAGATCTGCAAAGGTGGCTTATTTATTTCTGTAGGCTTTGTATTTAATATCCTAGGCTGCTTTGTATACAACACTTTATGTCCTAAGAATGTGAGTTAAGTGTGATGGATTCCTGAAGGAAGGAACTATGGAATGCAAAAAAAAAAAATGCAGAGATGCAGGAGTATGCAAGTTTTAGTCCAGCCTGGGCAACTTAGTGACTTAAGGGGGACCTGCCTCAAAATAAAAAAATGGGGGTAGATATAGTTCAGTGTGAAGGGGCAGGCCTTAATCTTAATGCTGGAAGAAAGAAATTTAGGCAAATTTAGAAATTTGTTTGGATTGGACCTTGACATACCAGTAAATGCATGTCAAGTAGACAAGGCTAGAAAACTACTCTGAGAGAAGGAAAAGTGTGAAATACAGAATAGGTATTGGGGCACTAGCAGAGAGTGTGATGTGTGAGGCTATGCCATAGTGTTGGTCTTCTCGTCTCTCACTGTGGAAGTCAAGCTCTCTCTAAAATCAGTACAAGTCAGAACAAGTAGGGTGCAACACCTGTGCACATCATATAGCTCTCCAGGATGCAGACCTGGGCTTTGACTGCAGGGAGACCGTCATTGCCTCCTGTACTCATCTAAAGGCAACATTGACTCAGGCAAGGTTGGTGGCTTAGCTGCAAATCCTTTTATATACAGTTTATGTCAATCTTACACTTTGGTTAGTATCAATGCTATAAGTGAGAAAAGATACACACATGAGTGATGATGAATGAAGTTTCTAAACAGCTAAAGCTCAGAAGCAAATAAAATGTAGAGGTTGCATCATGAAGGAGATGCCATCTTGTGAGAGATGACCAGCTAGCTATTCCATCACACCATGGCTTAGCCATTTGCAAAACAAGCTTTTATTTTCAGCTATGGTATTTGTCAAGTAGGATTCTAGAAGTGTAAGTGTGTGTGTGTGTGTGTGTGTGTGTGTATGGACAGTGGACAGTGGAACCTTGCAGGAGCTATGTGTGCAACTGTGCATGCACTGTAGGCTGTAGGCTAGGGAAGAAAGAGGCCTGCAGGTTATGGGTAAAGGACATACCGGAAGATCATTTCGCCTCCATGAGCACTCTTGAAGTCAACTGCAGCTCTCACAATTTTAGCAAAAGAACAAGGGCCTGGTGCCATTCTCCAGTGACAGTCTAGTAGGGGACAGTACAGTGGCAGGTGTAGTGGCAGGTAACACTGAAAGTCACCACTGGATGAGTGTGGAGGGAGGGGAAGGAGACCAGGGAAGCTCAGTGGACTGTATCTTGCAGTCAGGCTCAGGCAGAGGTGGGTGCTCAGTGGGATAGTGGCCATGGTTAATATCTGGCCCCAATTCTCATGTTCTCCTGTCTGGTGGACTCAGCCCAGTACCACTGGGAAGGCATCTGCAAGACAGGTTCCCCAATCCTGCTCCCCACAGGAATTCTCTGGCTATGGCTTCCCTTCCTGGCCAAATTGCCAATGAGTGTCCAGTCTGTTCCCACACTCCCATCTTTGGTTGAGGCTCTGTGATGGTGGGCAGCCAGAACCTCATCTGTCCTTTGGGCACAGCTTTAGCTTTATGGATATTTCTCTAGCATGACTGTCATGGTTCTTTGGGGGATGAAGAGGCAGAAGGACTCCCTCTGTCTGTCACCTCTGCCTTCTGTTCTCACTCTCAAACTAGGCTTGGCAGAGAGGTGCTACTTCATTTTACAGATTGGCATGCCCATTGGTCATGGCAGAATGCTTGCCAAAGGGCACAGATATAAAAGACAGAGAGAAGCCACATGTGGTGGTGCACACCTGTAATCACAGCACACTGGGAGGTTGAAGCAAAAGGACTGCAAGTTTGAGCTCAGCCAGGGCAACTTAGACACCCAGAGAGTCACTGTCTCAAAATTTTAAAAGGCAAGCAATCAGAGACAGACTGAAGTCCCAGATCCTCCTCTGAGCTTCCATGTGCAAGGGAGTTTAAAGCAAGTGCTGTGCAGAAAGGGTAGAGCTAAGGGCTGTGTGGGGTTCAGTATATGTGAGGTACAAGGAAGTGGGCATGGTCCATGGTTCTGGGTTGCTCTGAGGGTGGAGCCATGTCTCACAGCAGTTCTGTTCCTTGGCTGAACACCAGAGCTTTTACAACACTCCATGAACAGCCACATCCCAGGACAATCAGATGAACATCCCTGGAGATGGGATCTGGTCATCTAATGTCACCAGAGCTCCTAGGGAATTACTCTGCAGCCAGGTTTAAGAACCAGGTCTGTAGGGAAAGCTTCCTATCTGTGGTGTGGGAAGGGGCACCCTGGGGATCTTATGAGAGGTGACTCAGATTCAGCACCTGGGTGTCCTCCCTGTTGATGCCTGTGTATCAGATCACATGGTGAGTTGTAAGATCTTAGAGAGACATGAGTCTTTCCTTCCAGAGGGCACTGTAGGAGAAATAAATCTGATTCCCTTGGTAGATGTATTAATCACTTTCTTGTTGCTGGGACAAACTATATGGCACCTACCTGCAAGTTGAAGGAAGAGAAATTTATTTTGGCTCATAGTTTTTGGAGGTTCAATCTGTGGTTAGTTGCCATCAAAGCAAGAGCATCATGGTGGAGGGGCAGGGTGTCGGAGGAATCTGCTCACCTCATGGCAGCCAGGAGCCAGCGAGAGAAGAGAGGAGCTCAGTGTAATAATATACCCTTCTGGGTTATATCCCAGTGACCACCTCAACAAAGACCCACCTCCTAGAGCACATTCAGCTGTGAACTCAGCCATGGGTGATGCACTGATGAGCACAGCCCCTATGATCCCATCAAACTTCTCAAACTCCCCCTCTGAGCACATGAGCCTTTGAGGGGACATAACACACATTCTTTGTGAGCATGACTTAGTCCTCAAAGGAAGTGGTCCTCCTAGGCCAGGATTCTAGCGCCAGTCACTCTGCTTACTTGGTGGCCAGTTGAGCCACATCTTCCTGTCCCCAGCTCTAGCCTCAGTTGGCCCAGTGGAGAGGGTAGTGTCTGACACATGTGTGGCAGAAAGATCACTTTACAGAGGGATGTCTTTTGCTTGGAGCATGCAGAGTCCAGTCAGGAGAGGAAAAGTTCATTTGAGGACTGGGAAAGTCTTTACATATGGCCCTTTATTAGGTAGTGGAATGGTTTTTGTCAGACAGTAGTGGCCACTTGTTTCATTACAAAAATCTACTTGGATGATCTACAAAAGGTGCCAGCAGGGATGGATGAGGTGACCTAAGATTTTTTTATTGCTTCAGCTTCTGTCACTAAAGGAAGCAGGCATAGCCTTTTCACATCTTAAACAGACCCATGTAAAGTGATTATGAAAATTCCACCTGCTTTAAAATGTGTCTTTTAATAGCACTTTAATAGGGGCCACTGGGGTCCCAAAAGCCCTGATGGGTGAAAAATGGGATATATTGGGAGGGAATTTGGGGTGGAGAAGTCAGGGGAAGCCCTGGAGACCCTTCCCAGGAGGTAGCACTTCTCTTCACCCCAGTGGGGCCTGATTAACAATGCTTTATCCTTGTAAGTTGCTTTGAAAATTTTGACACCATCTACACGATTCTATTTAGATAGAAGATTTGGAAAACTGAGTGGAAAAATGCAGAGGCTGGTCCCACTGACAAATAGGTTTTCCAGGGAAATCTGGCTGTCTTTTAAGGTTTCCTGTTTACACTGTCCCATTACTGTTTGTAATAATGGTGGTCCCGAAGTGGAGTGGGCATCTCTGGAGTAGATTTACGTGACATTGTTTCTCTTGTTCTTGGAAGCTGTATTGTTCTGGCCACTGGTATAACTGGCTGCCTGGTTTTCCTTCTGGAAAGGAGGTGGGTTGGGGGTCTTATTTCACATCAGAGGACCCCCAGGGAGAAAATAGTCTTTATGCCTTTCACCAGGTGATGGAAGAACTCAAGAGAAGGGCAAGGCAGAGATTAGATTCCACAGCAATTAAATGACCTCTGTCCAGCTCAGACTTAGGGGTTTAATTGAGCCACCAACCAGGGCCATGGGAAAAGCAGAGGCGTGACAGAGCTAGGTTCAGGTCCCCTTTCCACAGTGTATTAATGGACAATTTTCCCATTGCTGGGGCATGAGACCGAACACCTACAACTTAAAGGTGAAGAGATTTTTGGCCTATGGTTTTAGGGGATTTAGTCCATGGTCAGGTTTTCCAAAGTAGCAAACATCATGGTGGAAGGGGATGGTGGAGCAAAGTGGCTTAGTTCGTGGTAGCAGGAAACAGAGCAGGGGAACAGTGTCAGAGAGGAAGGCGGGAGCGACCAGACATAGTTTCAAAGATGACACATGCATACCCGGAAGTGTGTTCCACAAATCCCTGGGTGGATCCCATGCCATCAAGTTGACACAATTAAGCCGAACCTCCACTTGGGATTTGAGGCAAGTATCCCAAGCCACATCAGTTTCCCACTCATCCTTTGTCTGATGGAAACCATCACAGCCATCCTTCCAGGTCATGGATGGAGTTTGACTCAGTGATTCTTTTAATGAAGTCTGTTCATTCTGCATGAGCTAGTGGTGTATTACTACACATACTTTCATTGTTAGATTCCTATGAAAAAAGTATCATTAATTAAATTAATTGCAAAGTTCACCAGAAGTTTAAAACTCAGTATTAGTGTTAATTTTGTGATAGCTGGAAAAATAGTTGGATATATCAGTGTTACATAAAATGTCATCAAATCAAACATCAGTGAAAAAAGTTCAGGTGGAGCATAAGAAATATTAGTCATGATCACCCAACCATTTACTCTGTAAAATAAGTATTGAATTAAAAGGTCTTGGTGGATGTTTGAGAGGATGAGGCTGCTTTTATTTTACTGACATTTTAATATTCACAGTCATTTCGTTTTTAAAGATAAGCATCACTTGGAATTATAATTAAGGAAAATTTTGCAGAGTAATATATGCAGCAGAAATTGATATCTTACCTTGACCTTCAGTCCCTTCCTTATTCTGGAGTGAGGAGTGGCCTTCAGGAATGGCCAAGGATGGTGGAATAATGAGCTATTGGATAGAGACACAATTTAAAAATAATTGGATTTACATATAGTTAATGAGTATACGTTTTACTATACCCATGAGACATCTGTTACTACACTCCTGGTATACGTTACTGGAAAATTAATTTTTCTAAAAACTGAGTGGTTTGTTTTTAGATTTAAAATATACTTGTCCCACTGCCATGGCGTTAAATGTTAAGCAGTCTTGCAAAACACCACGTGGTCCCAGTGAGCCACGGAGATGATTTGCATGTGAAATTCTGAATTTGCGTGCTCACAGCCCACCAGGGTGGTGTCCATGGGATGGCCCCAGGAGGTCACCAGGGTGAACAATGGGAAGTGACTGGAACCCAGGACAGGTACAGCTTCTGGGGGAGGAAAGGGGAAAGTGGTCCACTCATTACTAAATAAGAAAAAGCAAAGTCAGGAGGAGGAGGAGGAGAAAGAGGAAGCATTGGATTTGGGCCCTAATGTCTCTCAGAGTCTGAGCCCAACACTGAGGGCAAGAGAAGTTTTAGCCAAAGCTGAAGAGTAGGGGTGGGGCAAGAGTGTGCATTTTGAGCAGGGAAGGTGGTGGCAATTTAGGCTAGGAAGAGACGTGGATGGGTGTCATGCTGGGGTGGGGCTGCCCTTAGTCTGGGGAACAGGTGAGAGTCAAGATAGTACAGGTTTAGCGAAAGATAGATTGCTAGTTTTTAGCAAGGCAGAAAGGACAGGAGAGTCTGGGGACAGAGAGGCACATGACAGCAGCACATTTTGTGACTCAGACAACAGCTGCTGCATAGCAAGATGGAGGACATGCATCATCCACAGAAGGCCTTCGAGGACCAGATCTCGTTACTGGCCTGTGTGACAGAAGCTACTGCAAGCTCTTCTCTAGAAAAAGACTCAGAAGGCAGATGTGGTGGTGTGCATCTGCCATCCCGCACTCTAGGAGGCTGAGGCAGGAGGATCACAAGTTTGAGCCTAGATGGGCAATTTAGCTACTTAGCAAGAGTATTTTTTATTTATTGTTTCTAAATAAAAAATAAAAATGGTTAGTTATAGTTCCTAACTTGAAAGTCATGTGTCCTTATTTTTTAGGGAATTGGAAAACTCTAAAAAGTGTAAAGAAGAAAATACATTTTCCATCACACCAAAATAATTGCTGTCCATTCACTTTTCTTTCTTGTTCTCTCTTTTCTTCTTTCTGTTCATTTCACTGTCCTATCATCCACCATATACCTAGTTTTGTTCACATTTGTAGATCTCTAGACCTCATTTCTAGATCTCTAGATCTCTGTATGGATATAAATCATTAGTAATTCAGATTACCGCTGGGCATGATAATGCACGCTTATAATTTCAGCACTCTGGGAGGCAAAGGCAGAAGAATCTCATGTTTGAGTCCTATACGGGCAACTAAGCATCTTAGTGTGCTCTTATCTCAAAATAAAAAAAAATAGGTGGTTGATAGATCAATAGATAGATAGATAGATAGATTTAAAAAACTGGGTTAATAGCTCCATATGAAAATCCTGGGTTCAATCCCTAGCATTCCCTCCAATTAGATCACAATAAATGTACTTTTTCATTCAGAAATGTGTAATGGATATTGGCCTGTGCAATCAATAATTTTCAGAAATGTGATTTTAATTGCTATGGATATGTTGTATGTGCTCAATTCTCTGTTGTTGGCTGTATCTTTTGTTCCTAATAGTGCTTCCATGCTACAGGATTATGCCAGCCTACTTTCTACTCCTCTGAGGCTCAGGTGGTTTCTCAGGCTGTCTGCTCATAAGTTAGCCTTTCTTTCTAACACAAAAGAAGATCATAAATTCCAAAGCAAACACCTCAAGTCCAAACTCACCTGTAGATCATTGCTACTCTGCAGGCTATAATGGTTTTTCTTTGTGGTACTGGGGAACGAACTTAAGGTCTTTGAAGTGAGCTGCATCCCCAGCCTTTTTATGTTTTTATTTTGAGTTGGTATCTCACAGTCACTAAGCTCTCTAGAGCTTGCCATCCTCCTGTCTCAGCCTTCCATAGTGCTGGGTTACAGGCTTGCACCACAGTGCTTGATGGTTTGATGTTCTTCATGAGCTGGTGGCCCCATTAACTTTGTGAAAGCATACACCAGAGTCCCTATTACAAACCAAATGGGCAAAGACTGTGTTGAAAATATGATTTCCTCTCATCTTGGATTCTGGTTAGACAAGGGGTGGATTCCAGTCCCTCCAGGAAAAAAAAGCAGCTCATCTTTGGGACCTGGAGTCTGTGGTCCATCATCCTGAGCCTTCTGCACAACACACAACCACCTCCTCAAGAGTCATATACTAATACTTCTAGTTTCTTGGTTACCTATTAGGATTAACTGCACTATCTCACTGCAATCTTCTTAGGCAATAAATGTTCCTAAAGTGATCCCTCTGTAAGGAACACAGTAGTTGCCCTCCATGGAGGCTCAGCTTGGTAGGCTCTCTAACACGCTTGCTCTAGTGCTTTGTGCTTTGCAAGGTTAAGGAGTTGTCTCCAAATCATCTAGCTCAAAAGTAGCCAAGCCAAAGTATGATCTGGGTCTACCTGACCCTCAGCTTCTCTGGCAAGCACTGTGGACATTTTGGCTGGATCAGTCTGGTGTAGGTTGTGTATCTGTGCATGTGTATGTGTGTATATGTGTCCTGTGCATCGTAGGATGCTGGACAGCATCGTTGGCCCCTACCCGGTAGATGCCAGCAGCAGCTCGCCACCATGCCCAGCTGTGAAAACTACAAGTCCCCTGGGTCTAGGTCATCTCAGTCTGAGACTCAGGGATCCAACCTCATCACGACAACCCTAATACATAGGCAGAATTTGTCAAGGAAGAACAGATTTCTACCTAATAAATGGAGTTGGATATGAAATATTCCCAGCAACAGAGAAACAGGTTTTCCTTCTCATCATGGATATCTTCATTCCTTTTCTTTTTTTAATTCTCTTTTTATTAGTGTATATTCGTAATACATAATAAATCTGTTCATCATTGGGAGTGGGTTCATATATCACAACTTGATAAGTTTTTAATTCAAATTCTCAGAAGAAGCACCTTGTACAGTCTTATCCAGTAACATGTGGGTCAAAATAGGAACCTTTTTACCCACATTCTGACCACCTGATTGTTTAATTCCTTTCCACACCCTTGCTCCAGATTGCTTCTCATCCCTTCCCTCAAGCTGCCTTGATGCTTTCTAACCCTTGTATACCTGGCAGCATGTAAAATGCCTCCTTTTGCTTGAAAGCCATCATAGAGAAAAAAGAAAGTTAACAGAAGTGGAAAAATCTGATCCTTGAAACTGAGGGACAGTTGATCTCTTCCACTGGCCAGGGAGGGACTAGAAGTCTCCAGAGATCTCTGTCTAAAGTGGTCATTAAAGGGGTCTGATGGCACGAATATGCTGCCACCAGAAACTGCAAATTTTATTGCTATGTGTGCCTGGAAGCCTGTGTTCTACATTCAAAAAGAGCTGCAAACAGCTGTGATAGAGAATTGGTCATTGACCAATGCTTAATGACTAATGCCCTATCCAATCTGAATTAGCAAGATTTATGACAGATCCACTTTGTTCTGCTGAAGTCTCTGCTGTTCTCAAGGAAATCACAAGTGCCCAGCATGGGTGAGGCGTGGAGTTGTCTGTGACTAAGAGGCTGGGCAGCACCAGCTCATATTCTGCTTTAAAACTGAACTCGAAGTCCAAGCACAGTGGCGCATGTCTGTCATCTTAGTACTGTGGAAGGCTGAGGGAGGAGGATAAGTCTAAACTGATCAGGGAAACTCAGCAACTTTACATGACTCTGTCTCAAAATAAAAAAAATTTAAATATGGCCAGGGATGTAGTGCAGTGTGAAGGCATTCAATCCTTACACCTCAAACCAAACCAAACCAAACCAAAGCAAACCAAACCCCAGGTCTCCACACATCTTAATGCCTTTAGTCATCTGGTTTACTTCTGTCCTCTCTCTGCCTCTTGATTCCCTTCCCCTTTGAGAAAGGTATATGTCTCTGTTTCTTATCATCTACCTTTTATTTTGCTTTTTATTTATACTTTGGATTTCTCATATAAGAGAAACCATGTGATGTTTAAGCCATGTGTCTGACTTATTCTGAGGTGCATCTATTTTTCTGCAAATAACTCTAGTGTATCCTTCTTTATGCAATGGGAGCACTCCATTGTGAGGAAATGCCACACTCCCTTTATCCATTTATCTGCTGACAGACATACGGGTCACTTCCAGGATTTAGCTCTATGAGCTGTGCTGCTATAAACATGGGTACGCATGGATCACTGTAATATGATGGTTTGAACTCTTTGGGGAAGATGCCTAGAAGAAGAACTCCATGAAAATAGGATTTTTAGGTTTAATTTTCTGAGAAATTTCCGTACTGATTTCTGTGGTGATTGTAGTAGCTTACATTCCTACCAACAAAATAGAAGGGCTCCTTTTCCCCAGTAACTTTCCCAGCATTTGTTATTGTTTTATCTCTTGATATGGGCTTTCTTTCTAGGATAAAATGGAATCTCAGGGTCCTTTTATTTTGCGAACACACACGAACATACTCACATGCACATTCTTCATAGTCCCCAACCCCCTTTTCCTGCAGTCATACAGTGGACCATTGAGGGCTTAGGCCTGCAGTGTCTAAGCCAAAACAATACCTCTTCCACTTCTTTTTTTTTTTACCAACTGAGCCTTGCCACGTGGTTGGAAATTATGTGTCTTTCATGCGCTTCAGCGGAAGGATCCTTAATCACACAAAGAGATGCCAGAGTAACTGACAGCATGGCCACAGGTTGCCCTAGACAACAGCCTGCAGGGTACCCGAAGGTATATCTGAGAGAAAAGGATGTCCACGAGCGGATGTCTGCTCCAGTGAGATTAATAAATGATATGTTTTCCCCCTTTGGTGTTGCACACCCCAGAACCAGGTGCAGAGCTCATGACGGGGCAGCCCTTTTTGTCAGGAATGGTTTGGTCCTGAGCCACAGGATGGGACCTACCGGGGGACCTGTATGCACCTGTCAGGTTGCACTCATTGTCATTTATGAGATCATCCCACCAGGATGGCTGCAGCCATGAGTGAATCTTGGAGAGGAATGGACAGCGCTGTCCAGAACAGATGTTGCTGTGGAAGCGGGGACATCTCCCTGGATGCCTGGACTGGCCAGAGCCCAGCTGGGCACAAGAACTGGCTTTGGCCATGCAGAAGTCCTAAGTTCAGCCACGCTTGCAGGTAGCCAGATGTACAGAGGCTGGGAGATGAAGGGCTGCTTTCCAGATGTCGCCTGCTGAGGGCAAGGAAGCCTGTTTAGAAGACTCATGCTTGGTAGCCGGCTCAGGCTTGATGGAGGCTGGTGTGCAAACCTCAAGAAGAGACAGCAGGAGAGGGGCTTCTGGCTTCCCTTGGATGGATGCTGAACTGACAATATGATAAGCCTTCTTGCAATCCCATTCATGGTATTTCACAATGGTCCTGAAACAGTGGTATTCTGCTAAAATGTCCCTGCATTCTGCTTCGGTCCCCATCCACAGCTCCCCAAAGATGCCAGGGGAGAATTCAGCTTGCTAAGATGGTTTCAGCTTTGGGGTTGGAAATCACACACATGCTACACTCACATCAGTAAATGGAAGGTGGTTTTTTGCTTTTCCATAGCTTCTGTGATCTTCCTTATGAATGTACACCTTCCTGTCTAATTTGAAGGTCATGAACATTAGAGGACAGCTTGGAGAGAGAAGCTGACTCCAGAAAACATTTCTAAGGTAATATAGCACATATATGAGTTGTGATGAAAAGCTATGGAGAATGTGTAAATGAAAAAATTTATTTCAATGAAAGACTTGTTGCAGTGAATGTCAAACCTCCCTTTACTTTGAACACATTCATCCCATCATCCTTGTCACCTTCTGCGGCAGCTGGGAAGTCCTCATTCCTAAGTGTCTTAGTTGCACTGTTCTGGCTGCCTTGACGGTCTGAGAAGATTCAAAACATTTCCTTTTCATGGTCATTTTGACTTTGGGGAAGAGCAGAAGTCACACGCTGCCAGATAGTGGACAAGGTGGATGAGGACACAGTGTCATGCTTTTGCAGGTTGCCTTTCCATTGGATGGTGCTTGGCAGCAGTGTTCACTGAATTTTGACCTCACCTCATGAAGATGCTTTGGAAAGTGGACTCCAGAGCTGCTCCAGAAAGTGGCAAGGGTGAGGGGATGAGTGTGTTCAAAGCAAGAGGGAGGATTTTGAGGGATTCATGGCAGTGGATGTTTTACTATAATACACTTTTTAAAGCAAATAGTCACCATATACTTTCATCACACCTTGCATATGTATGTAAGTGTATACATAGAATTTATATGCATATGTGTATATAGTACATGATACATAATGCATACATCCATATGTCATACACATGGGAACTTTCTTTACTGCTTAGCCCTCCCTCTGTCACCTTCCTGCCCTCATGCCCTGTGGTTGCACCGCACTAACTTTTAGTCCACTGGCTCAGCTGTCTCTGGCTTTATGTTGCTCTGTGTTACTCCCTTTTCCACTTCTCCTTGTTGGTTCCTGTCCACCTCCAGGTTATGCCAGCAGCATTTATCCTGGCTTCCTTCACTGTTCTGGGAGTTTGGAGTTAGGCAAGATTCCTCTGTGAGCATGTGCATGCCTGTGTGAGTCACTTTGGACCTGCTCTCATTGTCTACATAAAGTTCCCATATCTGCACGAATGAAGGGCAAAGCTTATGTTGTTGACCTCTGTGTCGCCCAAGCCTGTATGATGCAACCTAGGAATAAATGAATGAATAAAAAGAAGAAATGAAAGAACTGCTAGGGGTCTCAGTGATGATACCAAAGTGAGCAAGTCTTGGCTGGTCTGTGTGCTGAATGGCAGATCTATTGATTCCCTTTCTCCTTCTTGCTTCCTTTTCTCTCTTGTTTGTTCTTAGGACGTGGCTAGAAAATGTGTGGTCATCTTAGCCACCTCACCCTGCTATAGTTCTGAGTCCCATGCAGTGCCCGGCTACCAGGGCAGCTTCTCCGCAGAGGCTCTGTCCAACTGGCCTTAGTGGGAGCAAGGGAGGGGGCAAGATGAAGTGACAGAGGTCATGGTGACACCAGCCAAGGTCACCTTTGGCTATGGTGGTCAGCCTTGGAGAGCTGAGTGACCTCATCTCCCACCTTATGAGTCTACCCCATCTCCCACCTTATGAGTCTGCGTTTTACCAAGGTCACTCAAATAATTGTTTTTCTAAATGCAATTCAGAATAACACTGCTGACATCTACTTTCATGGCAATACATTGACAAGACTGAAGGAAGCTGGATTGCTTTTAGTTTTCTTCCTGAGTGTGTGCTAACACATCATGATTTGTAGTAATTTTCTTAATTTAATAAGAGCTCACATCAACTTAGAAGAAACATTTAAGTCCAAATTTGCCTATAATTTTCTCTGAAATTAAATAAATAATAAGCAAGCTATAGGTTGTTCACCTAGAGTCCCACAATACAAAATCCACAATATTCCAAAATCTATAGGTTTTGAGCACTGTCATGATGGTACTGAAAGGAAAAATTAAACCTAATGTCAAAGGATTGGTGGCAGCCAGAGGCAGGTACACTGGAAATGTTACACAAAGTTACCTTCAGGTAATGTCTATAAAGTACATATAAAACGTAAGGGAATTTATTTAGATTTGGGGCCCATGCCCAAGATATCTCGATATATATTTTTAAATCTGTATTTCAAAATCTGAAAATATCCAAAGTACTTGTAGACCCGAGCATGTAGGAATGGGACACTCAAACTGTACTAATCAACACTTAGTTTATGTCAGTCGCTCCCCTAAGTGTAGTTCATGGAAGGTTAACCTGCATCTGCTGGACTTTCTCTTGGTCTTAAGGAGGGAGTAGCTATGCACTGCAGGATGTTAGCGAAACACAGATCCCTCCCAGAAACATCCCAGAAAAAGCAAGAAAACACAGATGACACAGAGTAAGAAGGCCTTCCTTTGTTTTGGGCACCAGATCTTCTCTGTGAGCCAAAGTTTGCTCAGTGGCTGGATTATGGCCATGTCACTCAGGGCCAACCCATCCATTGTCAGCTGGAAAGCTGACCCATTGTAACACAGGCAACAAGGGGGAGGCAGGGCCAGCAGTGATGGCTCAGCAGGGACCATGGGAATGGCCTTTCCTCCACACGGGGTCATTGGGATTTCCTGGTTGGTTCCAATTCCATCCACTACAGGTCACCTGTTGTAGTAAGAGGTCAGAGTGGAACATAATGACCATTCCTGATGAACATAAGCCAATGTGAGTACCAAGACGTGCATGCCCATAATCACACTGCATCTCACGTCTGAGAAGAGCTTGCATTATAGCTATGAAGAAAAGAAGAAGGGAAATGACAGTGTTTAGTCCAGTCCACGGGTGTCAGGTAAGGACAGAGTCTCATTAAACTATTGCTGTCTCCTGAATAGCTGGGTGGACACTGAGCATGTAACATGTGATGCTACAGGCCTTGCTTCTCCTCTGTACCATTCTGCAGTCTATGTAACCTGGAGGAATAAGTAGCCTGGAAGAAAAATTGCAAATGTCTGTGGTCTCGCTTTCCTATGCCATTAGAGTCCTGCTCCTTCCATCCAGAATAATATTAGTGATGCTGTGGGCTCTTTTTGTTCTGGAGAGAAAAAGGAACTAATTTTCACAGACCCTATTAATTCTCCCACCTCTGCATTATAGAGAAATATGACACAATGGATGAAAAACTTAAAAAGAAGCTCACACCCTCTGGGGCTGACTCAAAATTTTCTACAAGTGCCCTGTATTTATAGTTGGAGAGGGAACAGGCAACAGCAGCTGCTTGCTGTTATTTCGAAGAACTTCAGGCTTCTGACCAAAATAGTCTCTGAACTTTTGAAACTCTCATTCTAATAGTCTCGAGGAGGAGCAAACTGATAATCCTAGAATGTGAGATGATATTTTTAGTGCTGAGATAAATTGTGCCTCCTCTCCCCCAACCCACCCATTCTATCACCTCGCAGGTTGAGCTCTGGTGCCTGACCCAGGGCAGGGAACTTCTGTAGGAATGGTGCCCAGGGAAAACTGGATTAGGTTCAGTTAAAATACAAGAAGAAAGGACAAAAAACTTGAGAGTATTTGTAAGATGAAAAATACGGCACTGAATCAAGAGATAATTTCCAACATATTTGTCAAACTAAAAAGAAAGAGAAGGGCTGTTTTTAAGCTTAATAAAAGTGCTTATTAAAATAGATTTGCAGATGCTATGGTCCAAATGCATGTTGCATATCTGTGTTCCCTATATGAATATATTAAGCTCAGTATGCTATGTGCCATATGTATAGATTCCTTCTCATACCCAAAGCACTTCTAGGGACGGGATAAAGACGGTCACAGCCACCGACTGTTGTCCTCCATCAGTCTTGATATTGTCGCACTTCTTCTTTCTCGATGTCCATGCAAGTCCATCTTCTAAGCTAAATATTACACCTGGCTTCTTGTCCTCATCCACTGCAGAGCAGCAGCCCCGGCCACTTTACCGCTTGTGCGGATGTCTCAAGCAACTACTTCCTAGCTACCACCTCTCTTGCAGCCCTGATTCTCACCATCTGTGTTTTTCTGAAATCAACACCTGACTGCAGTCGCTGCAGGCTGTATGCACTCTCTGCAGACCGAGTCTTCCCTGGGCTCTCACATAGTAGCCACCCCTTGGGAACTGCCCCCACCACTGCAGTGGTCTGGGTGGGGGTGTTGAGGTGGGACCTCTCCCCTCTGTGCTTGCTAAGGAATGGGCTTAGGATTGCAGCTTGACTTTCAGATGCTGAATCTGCAACCCTGTGCAAGGACATCCAGACCTGGGGAAGCTGGAAACTGGGGATCAGTTTTCCTCCTACTGTTGAGCTGCCCAGGGCACATTTCTTCTGTAGCCTTTCTCAGGGTTCATAGATTCTATCGCTTCAGGGTTCTTCACTCACTTTAGCTAGAATTTGTTTCTCTGGCTTTAACTGGAGAGCCAGCCCTAAGATCTGGAGGTCTGTTGAGAATGTAGTGAAGAAATATTGCTTGTCAGGTGAGTCATTGAATAGTGTCTTAAAAAGCATGAAATAAAATCTTGATTCTGTCATGATACTGTTTGATCTGGTCTGTCCCATTTCCTGCAAGAGGTGGGAAGATCACCTGGAGGGTCATTTTACAGGTGATGAGCAGGTTGGGGATCAGGATGGACTTGAGACCCCAATAATGACTGGCAGTGAGTTACATGAGCAGATATTGGAGTCTTCCTTCCTTCCCTCCCTCCTTCCTTCCCTCCTTCCTTCCTTCCTTCCTTCCTTCCTTCCTTCCTTCCTTCCTTCCTTCCTCCCTCCCTCCCTCCCCCCTCCCTTTTCTTTGCTTCCTCCTCCTCCTCTTCCCCTCTCTCCCTCCCATCCTCCCTCCTTCTCTTCTATTTTTTCTTTCTAGTGAGACTAGAGTTTCAACCCAGGGTCTATGGTCTTTGTACTGAGCTACATCCCCAGCCTGTTCCACTCTTCTCTGTTCTATTGTATTTATTCTGTCCTGTCCTACCCTACCCTACCCTATCCTATCCTATTCTATTTATTAGAGACAACATCTCTTTATATCATTAAATTGCCCAGGCTGGGCCCCAAATTGGACTCCTCAGTGCTGGCATGACAGGTGTGTACCCTCATATTGGCTTGGATTGAAATCTTTCTGACCACAAATATCTTTGCCCCTTTTTTGTCCTTCATGAGAGAAGTCACATCATTTATTTTTCTCACTAATTTAATTCCTAGAACCAATATGGAGGAGCCCATACGTCCAGTTTTACTCATGGTGAGATAATTTTCAGAGGCCTGGGAAGGGTGTATATTTCTTTTTAAGTTAAAATAAATAGTGCAAGTGGCCTTAAACTCCAGATTCCTTGATCGTTTACCCCAGTATCAAGTTAGTTGTTTAGTGTGTGTAAAATATTTGAGGATGCTGTGTAAATCATTTTAATGATATGGAAAATTATATTTGTGACAGAGCAGTTACAGTAGAATTAATTCAATGTGGTACCATGTGGGGCATGGAATAGGCATGATAGAGATCCCACTGCAGACTATCAAATATTTGTCCCTCAGAGCGAAAGGGCACTGTGCAATTCCCCACACTTACCCCGTTTTCCTTTCTCTGGTCCATTATTTGCATAAAATTGAAAGAAGACTTTACAGGAACCAGGGCTGAGAACAAAGTGGGCCATGTCTCACTCGTTTTGCTCCTGCCAAATAATCTGTAAATTATAGTCCATTGCTGTTTTTTCATTAATTGCACATATTCTTTTGCATTTGGCTGCAAATTCCATCACTTTGGCCAAAAATGTGTACTTCTACAGCAGCACAAAGTAAGCACTTTGAAAGGACAGGCAGTTCGGAAAGAGTAGGTAATTATACCAAGAAAATCAGATGCAAATGGAGAATAAAACCCCCAAGATTGAAATTTGAGGAAACGATTACATAGAATGAAGTCACATGGTAGCGTTTGAAACAACCAGATAAGTGAACTGTGCAGGAGTTTGGGTTAGATGTGCTCGCTGACTCTCCTTCTCCTTCTTCTTCATGTTTCCATGACTGGATGGTGGAATTACTTTCTTCTAGCCTCTAGATGCCATAGAAGCATCTTTTCCAGAGGGTTCGACCTGCAGTCTTCATCCTTGATTAGCTCTGTATCAATACTGAGTGTCCTCAGAATGCCAATTTCTGAGTGCTTGGCACCTGAAAGATCTTACCCTGGATGCATTTCTCTTAGTAACACCATATCATAGACGTTACCACCCCCATCTTGCTTTTGCAAAGAGAAAACTAAGGTGTAAAAACACTAGCAAATGTTTCCAAGAATCCATGGAGCAACCTGGCAGAACCAGAGGTGCAGCCTCCCTGCCTGTCTTCCCTACTTGAATACTGATGGTCTTCCATGCTCTTCCTTGGGAACCTAGTGAGGTTAGGGTGGATGGCCCTGGAAGGCCCTTCCACTCACCTCGTAAGGTAGGGTGGATGACGCACCCCTACTTGGGGTGTTCTGGTTTCAAAGCAGCTGATTGAAACCTCTTAAGATTTTCATTCTCAGGAGTTGGGATGGAAGAAATGTAGTGGGGCTATTGTCTCCCTGGCTGGGCTTCTTTGATTCAAACTTGCTAACTCTGCATTGAAAGAATGGATTTAATTGCACTTTGTTTTGGCTGATATCCAGCGGCTCTGCAAGAGTCTCCTGTATGTAAAGGCAGAGCTTTGGGAAGGAGACTGGACCATGAAGGTCATAGCTGACTTGCTGTTAGGAAGTTGAGCCTGGTCTAAAGAGGCAGGTCAATGAGGGTGTGACCTGGGAGGGTTTGTCTCCCTCCCCAGCTCCTTCCTTTTCCTCTCTCTACTCCCTGCTCGCCATGCTGAGAGCAGGTCGCCTCCGCCACACCCCTGTGCCTGGCTGCCCCTCCTTGGACCCAATCAACTACAAACTGAATCCTCTACAAACTGTGAACCAAAATAAACCTTCTCTCCGTTAATGTTTTTGTTGTCTGGTATTGTGTCCCATTGACAAGGAAAGGAACTTAGACTTGCCTTAATAATAACAATAGGAATAAGTATCTCATGACTTTTACTTTTTGAGAAACAAAGACTAGTGACATTAACCGCTGGCCTTGTTATGGAACAAAATTCAAATTCTCAGGAGGAAGCTGAGCCTGGACCTCTTAGCAACTCAATCTTATCGAAAAAGAATAAGATTGAGAGTTGGCTAAAAGAAAACACAAGTCCCCTGGTCTGTGATCTTAGTACAACCTGGAGAAGAGGATTATTTCTTTTGCATTTAAACACATTATTTGAGTTGTGCAGGATTAGTAGACTGGAAAGATTTTGTAGGACATTACTTCTCCATATTTAATCACATAATTATATGTATTTTAATGGAAAGTTAATTTGTAATTTCTACATAATCAACCTCCTGTTTAGTAGCTTGGGAATAGTCAGGCCATTTTCCTTGACATAGTACTCTTTCCTGGTGTGTCCCTGGGCCTATTCCAGGATCTGCCAATACCAAAAGAAGCCCTGAGAACCAGTTCTTTGCCTATCACTAATTTCTCATCTTTTTCAGAAAAACCACAGTAGGAAATGACCAATAAGAAGGGAACTTTTCAGACATGTTGGGTCTTTAGAGCATACTAATATAGCAAGCTTGTGGGAAAAAAAATTGTGTTTACAAAACTTGCAAATGCTCCAGGTTTATTATGTCTTCTATAAAAGAGGATTTGCACAGACTGATTTTCCAAAGTTATATATTTTGGCATCTTAGTGGAATTCACTTCTTTGATTATGATGAAGGCTGTCCTCTTAGATCTTTTCGTGTAGCATCAGTATGGGTTTGGATATGAAAAAAAGAGCTGTCCTAAGTATTCCAGGGAAAAGGGGGCTTGATTAATGTGAGCTTTGGGCCTAGATGAAAATTGGATGAACTCTGAGTAAAAAGATCACGAGAACTCTGGCTGGAAGAGAAGGCAGAGACTGAGACTTTCATCTAAACCTAGAAGTGGTGTCACCAAAAAGCTCCCCTGGAAGCTGACATGAAAGAGTCCTACCACTACCTGTGTATCACACTCAGGCAGAAACACCCCAATTCTGGCCCTGAAGCCTCCTGGGACCCCACTTCTGCTCTTAACTCTTGCTGTCATCACCTCCAGGGATCTGTGAAGTTGATCTCTCTTCTGCTTCCAAATTCACAGAGATTTCTCTTTAGGCAAACTATCCTAGAATCTTACAGAGACGAGGATCTAAAAAAACACTGTTGAACTCAGATTCATCTCCTCTTGCAAGAGGGCTGGGGAGAGCCTGGACAGCAGATTGTCCATACACATGCTGTTCCATTCTCCTGAAATGCTGTTCTTCACAATCCAATGTTTCAGCCTCAGGCCCATTGTCTTAGACCCAAGGTAGTCTTTGTGGATGTCAGAAGCACAAGCATGCTTCCTAACAAAGCACTCTTAATACATTGATTTCCCTTTGTCATGCTTTATACTGGTTAATTTTCTCATTGCTGAGACAAAATACCAACGCTTACAATGAAAAGGTGACCAGATTTAATGTGGTTCACATTTTCAGTAAATTCAGCCAATGGTTGGCTGCTCTGAGCCAGGAACATCATGGAGGAGGGGCGTGGGGAAGTGAAGCTGCTTGGTTTGTGGAGACCAGAGAGCAGAACAGAACAACAGCAGAAGGAAGGGGCAGGGATCGGACACAGACTCCATCATCTTCCGTGATCCACAGGACACACCCAGCAGTGCATCTGATCCAGGCTAATCAAGTGGACAGCTAACCTGCCACACATGCTTATCATGATTTGTAAGTATATATCTGTTAGTTTTATTATTTCTTGTCACCTTCATACTGAAATGTTTATTTCCTTGAATGTGTAGGTATCTAATCTGCTCTCTTGTTTTATTTCTGATTTCTAGCACAGTATGTGCAAATAAAAGTATCTTGATTAAATTTATACATTGTAATTTTTCTGAGATATTAGTATATATAATCTTTAAAAAAGAGCAAGTATGAGTTGTTTGTAAGATGTTATTCTAGATATTGGGGGCGGGGCATGTAGTTATTAAAGAAAAAGTGGTTCAAGCCCTGTTTTTAATTAATTTAGTCCAGAAGATGTTGGTTCCAGCATAATTACAAACCTCATCCAAGGTAAGTCTTTTTACCTGGTTTCTACTTAAGCCTGATATGGCCCCTAGGCCTTATAGAAAAACACAATCCTCTGGTATTTGTGTAGCAGAAGAGCTTTGTATTAGTTTTCAAAGTTGTGAACAAGATATATGCGCTAAGAAGTTGGGAAGAGTTGGTGTAGGATTTCTGACCAAAGCAAATAGCATCTCCACTTCCCCCCAAAGGCTTATAATGAGCAGCCCTAGGGGCTTGTACACTGGACTGTATTACTATTTCAGATGTAGTTTCAGTCAGGTTTAGTTAGCGCTTGCTTTGGGAAGAAAATTAAAAGTGTGTGAATCTCCTTTGGTTTGGGTAACACAGAAATCCTGTAACTCCAAATCTTTTCTTTTTTGTTTGTTTTTTCCTGTAGGAAGAGGAAGATAAAGATAAAAAATCATTCAAATGTAGTATCATTCCATTTACCCACCAGGTTAGATGTCTGTCTAGTTAAGAGAGAGACTTTAATTAAAGAACATAAAATTTAAATGGGTTGGAAAATGTCAACATGGTTCCCTATTTTGAGCCCAACACAGATGATAGAACAAGAGGGTATAAATGAAAATTAAAGAAAAACAAATTCAGAACAGATGTCAGGAAGTGTTTCTTCTTCTTTTTCTTCTTCGTTTTTTTTTTTTTTTCCATGCAGAGAATCATAAATGTGTAGAATAGCTTACCAGGCAAGATAGTTTTAAGGCAAAAAGAGAGAGGTCATTAAATAAATAATTAGCCTGGATCGCTTGCAAAAACAGCAAGATGTCGTGAATCGAGTGATCTCTGCCTCTTTCTGTGTGTTTAGATGTATTTGGGTAATACAAAATCTTTGGACCTCCCTCAATCCTTAAATTTCTACACCAAAGAAAGAGAACTTGCAGATATTTCAGGATCTGTATTTCTGTGTTTCAAATGCGAGCTTGTAGAGTGTCACATTGGAGATTTTCACGTTGGAAAGCTTCCATTCGAACACATGTGCTTCAGGAGAAACATGTGTGAAGACATTAAGTTCCAAGAAAGCAGAGACGTGGCAGCTATGAGCACACTCTGAAGTGAGCGGTGGATCTGGACAGAGACACGCACCGACTGCATTCATTAATGAGTCAGATCAATTGCTTAGCTTCTTACACTTGTCATTGTCCAACTTGAAATAATAATAATTTATTATTATTATTATTATTATTATTACTATTACTATTTTGGCCATACTTGGATTGAACTCAACATTAAGCTATATCCCCAAGTCTTTTACATTTTTTTTTGGAGACAGGGTCTTAATAAGTCACTAAATTGCCCAAAATGCGTTTGAACTTGCCATTCTTCTGCCTCAGCCTCAAGGAGTAGTGGAACTACAGGAGTGCACCACTATGCCTGGCAGAAATAAATTATATTTTGGCAAAATGTCCACTGCAATCTGTGCCTCCTTTTAAGATCGACAAGCATGTACATATATAACCTATATCCTAATCAATGATTTTTGTCCTGTCTCTTGTACTGACTTAGGAAGTCTAAAGCATACCATGATTAGCTGTTATCAGTAAATTGGAAAAGTTGGTAGGTAGAGCTGTTTTTCTTCCACTAGCATTGGGGCTCCTCAGGATTGGACCAGATGTAGTGGTTGGAGTCCTTTGGTCATGGTTTCCCTATACTGCTGAATGATAACATTTTTAACCTTATGTTGGAAGCTCCTGCCTCGTAACATCTTATTTTAATCTTTTCAAAGACTTTATTGAGTCTTCTTTTATTGAGTATGGTTGAAAAATAAAATCATACTGACATATATTTAGGGTATAAATATCATGCTTTGAGACACATGTATGTTAGGAAATGACGTACCACAATCAAGCTAATTAACACATCCATCACCTCACAAGCCTATAGCGATTCTCATTTTCCTCTACTTAGAAATATTTTATGATAGTAATAGTCAGAAGTCAACACTCTTAAACAAAGAGAAATGTGCTCAGCAGATTTAAACTGTTAGTAATTTTAGATGATTTCATGTCATCACTATATTTTAATGCATTTTTGAAATTAAGAAATTGGCAATGCTGTGTATACTATTTTATAAGCTGGTGTTTCCCTTAACGAGTGTACTGGCCACCTTTTCACCTCAATAAATTAATAGCAATGCCATGATGTCTTAATACTCGATAACTCTTTTTTTACCAGCCCCCAATAGCTTCCTGTACACCTCTTTCCCTCTCTCATTCCCTTTTTCTTGTTTAATAATAGTTTTTCTTCTACTTTTGTGTGACTTTTTTGATTGCACATATTAGGAAGAAAGCAAAAAAATTTCTTTCTGAGTCTGAGTTATTTTACTCAACATGATGATCCCCAGTTCCGCCCAACTTTTCTGCAAATGTCAAAACTATGTTTTTCCTTACAGCAGAATAATACTCAATTGTGTATATGCACTACATTTTCTTTATGCACTCATCTGTTGATGGGCTCTAGGCTGGTTCTATATCTTGGCTATTGTGGATTGTGTCACAGTAAATATGGGTATGCAGGAATGTCTCTAGTACGCTGACTTTAATTTTTGGGGGTATAAACCAAGAGTGGTGCAGCTGGGTCATACAGTAGCTCTATTTTTAGTTTTTAGAGAAACTTCCATACTGATTTTCTTTCCTGTTTTTCCATTCTCGTTTGTGGCTATACTAATTTATATTCCCACTAAAAGTTCAGAAATGTTCCTTTCTCCTACAACCTCACCAGTGTTTACTTTTTTGTGTATTATTGATGATAGTTATTTTAACTGGAATAAGATGAAATCTTAATATAGTTTTCACTTGCATTTTCCTAATAGCTAAAGATGTTCAACATTTTTTATACACCAAATGGCCATTTGTACTCCTTCTGAGAAATATCTGTTTAATTCATTTGCCCATTTTTTGATTAAGCTGTTTTATTTCTTAGTGATTTGAGTTCTTTATATATACTAGGTATTAATCCTCTTTGGAAGGGTAGCTGACAAAGATTTCTTCCTACTCTGTAGGTTGTCTCTTCACTCTGTCTCCTTTGCTGGGCAGAAACTTTTAAATTGAGGCAGTCCCATTTGTCATTCTTACTTGTTAATTCTTATGCTATTGGTGTTCTCTTTAGGAAGTCTTTGCCTGTGCTTGTGGCTTCAAGTGTTTTTCCTATGTTTTCTTCTATCAGTGTCAAATTTCAGATCCTTTAGTTAGGTCTATAATCCATTTTGAATGATTTTTGTAGAGTGTGATAGATAGAGACCTAGTTTCCATTTTCTGCATGTGGATATCTGTTTTTTCCAATACCGTTTATTATAGAGGCTGGCTTTTTTCCTACGTGTTTCTGACACTTTTATAGAGTCAAGTGGCTGTAGCTGTGGGTTTATTTCTGTGTTCCTATTTGATTCCACTGGGGTATATGTCTATATTTGTGCCAGTATCATAGTGTTTTTGTTACTATGACTTTGTAATATAATTTGAAGTCAGGTATTGTGATACTTCTATCTTTGTTCTATTTTTGTGTAGGACTGTGTCGGTTACTTGGGTCTTTTATATTACTATATGAATTTTAGGGTTCTTTTCTGGTTCTGTGAAGAGTGTCATTGGAATTTGGACTAGGATTTCATTGGGCCTATAGATTGCTTTTGGTAATGTGGCTATTATAACAGTATTGCTTCTGCTGATCAATAAAAATGCAAGACATTTCCATCTTCTAGTATCCGCTTCAATTTTTTTCTCCTTGATATTCTGCAATTTTCATTGTGAAGATCTTTTACTTTCTTGCTTAAGTTGACTCCTAGATATTTTTAAAGCTATTATAATTCCTAATTTCCTTTTCATATAGTTCATTATTAGCATATAGAAAACCTATCGATTTTTGAGTTTAATTTTGTATCCTGCTACTTTGATGAATGCACTTCCAGCTCTAGAAGTCTTTTGGTGGAGCGTTTATGGTTTTCTAAACATGAAAAGCACATTATCTGCAAATAAGGATACTTTGACTTTTTTATTTCCTATTTTTTTTTTTGAAGAAATGAGCTTGTGTGTGTATGTAGGGTGCTGGGGATCAACCCAGGGCCTTGTACACGCATGGCAAGAGCTCTACCACTGAGTCACATCCCCAGCCTTTCCTTTTCTATTTATATCTCTTTTGTTTCCTTCTCTTGCTTAATTACTCTACCTAAAATTTTATTTTATTTTATTTTTTTTTTATTTTAGAAACATAAAAGTACAAAAACATATTGACAAACAGACACCCATTATCATAGAAAATAGTACAATCACAACTAATCTATAGACAAGGTGATATGGTCTCAACAGTAGTTGCTGCTTTATCCATTGATATCTTCGAATTGTAGATG